>JAAXYX010000407.1:0-40505 GCA_036851915.1 Ptenothrix huangshanensis
TCATCACTCGTCGTAAGATGGTTAAGAGATGGGTTGATTTCGGAGAGTGTACATACGTACATAGTGAATCAAATGGGACAGGAGGAAATAATGACTAATAATTTGTATTAGACCGCATACTTTACCAGGTAGCTTGCCAACAACGATTTGTTACATGTTTCAATGTCAGGTAGAGTAGAAGTAAAATATAAGGCGTAATCCCGGATAATTCATTTTCAAAACATGTCCCAAGTCCCACAATATTTTTGCTTCAGTTTCAGTTGTTTTATAACACACAATGAGATGTGTCAGAAACTGTACGAGTAACAACGGCATTTAATTAATACGGAAAATGCGTTTGAGCGCAGTAGGTATGAGAATACTGGAAGTCATTTCAAGGCCAAGAAAAACGAGGGATTCGAATTTGAACAGTGTTTCTGTATTATGTAGGTAGATAATAATAATTGTATTGAGGGAGTGGAATTAGGTAAGCAATGGCTTCATATTTCATTGAGTTGCTATAAAGCAAGAAGATAGATTGAATGTAGTTTGCTAGGCGGAAAGGTACAAGTGACTGAGCACGCGGAATTTTGAAAGAGGAGGCTATTCAGTGGGTTTTACATTGGAGATCCTCAAAAATTACAAGCAGGTAAAAATTAAGCCTACACCTCTCTCATTATTGTATTTTTTTAAAAGTTAAAGAAACACATACAACACCAAAGTGCTCTGCCTATAGTGGACGTTCTCTCCTGGTCAGATCTCAAGTAAATACAAAAATTTACTACATTTCGCACAAAATATACCAAGCTTAGTTAGTGCTAACTACTAGAAACAAGATTTTTAATTACATTTAGCGACACCATTAGGGCGAACATTTTAACTAACTATCCATAGTTTTATCCCCTATGTCATTGCTTCAAAATGAAGATGTAATTAAAAACGTTTAATTAATACTCTTGAAGACAAAGAGAAATAACTATGCAGTGTAAACAAGAAATACCTGTTTAAATACTCACGCTCATTTGTCTTCTAATCGCTCTAATCGTTAACAGTGGATATTAAAGAGCTGAAAGATGTCGCGCATTGAGCTGAGCTGCAACTATTAACGTTGATGCATTTGATTAATTATCTACATACACGCTTCAATTTGTTTCCACATCCCGAGCAACAATCACAATCTACTCCAGCAATAGGAAGCAACCACAACTATGTCTTATTTCTGGATGTGTTCACAGCATTGAGTTACACTGCTGACATGTGGCTTAAATACTGAAGAAACGTCACAACTAGATATGTATGTAGGTACGGTTAACCGATTACAGGAATTGTTCAACTTTCATATAAGGCCCTTAAAAGAGGTGTTGCGATCCAAATTACTGATTACATGTGAAAGATAATCAACTTATTACGGGAGCATTTTCTTGTTTCTAATTGCAAGATGGGTAATTTTTGTGCTTTTGGGAGTTATTCCTATAAAGTTTAAGGTGACTCAGTAAAGTAGCAGCAGGGTAGGAATAGGCACGGCGCGAGTATAAATACTAGTTTATAACTAGAATAGTTATAGTTAGGTAATTAGGTTCATCCGAAAAGACATTCAGATCGGAGATTTAAATGGAGTAGCATACGCCACATGTCAAATAAAAAATAAGTGTAACAAACCGATGGAAAAATGCTAAATACGAGGTTTTAAGGGCTGATGCCATGAATCAATAAGATGAATAAAGTTAAACATTAGCATCAAGTCAATTGAATTTAGTTAATAATGACTCGAGTCTTGTGAGCTATGTATGGGTGCACCTTTCGCAGTTATATAAATGATACGCTAAATTGAGTGATAGGAATTGAGAAGGATTTAAATAATTTGGCGAATATAATAGAAAAAATACAAACAATTTGGTTGCCGCGAAATAATTTGAAAAGTGAAAGGTTGAGGAGATGATTTGACGACAAGGCTGGAAGGTGGATTAGAGAATCCTTCAGTGTCACACCCACCGTGGTGCTGTGGATCAGCGGTCTTACAATACACAAAACTCACGATAGTAGATCCCAACCCTGCCGTCCGTTGCTGTCCATCGGGTTTATGGCATCCTTCCGAAATGGAGGAAGATTCCAGCAGGATAATATCTTATCAGGATGCATCAAAATCACCAACAGAAGAAAACAATAGACCGAATCCAGTCCTGCCTTCACCTTCAAGATCTCCTTCAGCTGACAATTTTTTCAGTAAGTTAATTTTTGCTGTATCTGTGAAGATAATTTTGGTTGTTGGAAGTCAAAATTTTGCCTTGGACGCTGTTTTCTTTGAATTGGCGAAATTGCAAATTGGTGTGAAATTGACATTTTAGGTAGTTTATCTGTGCCCACGAATGTGGTGGGTACAACAAGAATCCAAAATTCACACGATTCAGCTGATTCTGGCCTTGGAATGGATATTTCAGTTCTTCAGCCACCGCAGGTTGGTGGAGGGAAACCAATGCACATCAAAAGAGGACCTGGAAGACCCAGGAAGGATGGTGCTGGAAAGAATCCTAAACCGGTCACCAGTCAGAAAATAAAGAAGTTAACAGGGTATGTGAAATAGGGTTGTTCCGAAGTTATTTCGTGTAGGCAGAAGTCAGCTTTGACCTTGTGATTCTCTTATTGATTTGCTGTAATGATGAATCATGCTCATCAAGTAGATTCGGTTTTAAATTTGCTTAATGACAGTAGGAGAATGGGGGCACTGAGACAGTTTTTGAATATATTTTGTACTTGATATTGTGTAGGTTGTTTTTACCATCGGTTGGTCGTGGAATTCGTGGAAGAAAAAAAGTGGATGGTGGATCGTTTGTTGGCGGGACCAATAGTATATCTGGTACTCTGGGAGATCTTAATTTGTACAATCATGAATCTCCACCAAGGTTCATGGGGGGTTTGGAAGATACAGCTGAATCTGATTCTAGTAGTGTTGCATCTTCATTTGAAAAGCTTCATGAAGATTTCTCGTTGTTTCCGGAACAATGGTTAGTAACACCATCAAGTCTAAGCTGCGCTAGTGCATTCGATTTTATTGGTGCATCGGTGATACTTCTTTGTGCAATATTGGTTCATGAAATCAGAGCTTGAGCGTTTTTTATAATCTTCTAGGCCGGGTAAATTATGTGCGTTGTGCAATCTGGGTGAAAGAAGTATGTTGGGCCAGGGTGAGCTCATTCGATTAGAAATTCCGAGTGAATTTGATCCTCATTCGGTTTCTAAGGGCCTCAGCATATCTTGCAAAAGTGAAAAAGACAATTCCAGTGACCGGAGTCCAAAGCCTACCTTTTCGGCAAGGCGGCAGAAGGGTGTGAAAATCAAGTGAGATCATTTAAGAAACTTGCAAATGTTTAAAAAGTGCAGTTTTACAAAAACTAAATTTAAGTTTTTTAGAACTAGTCTTGCATAGGTTAACTGACCAAACTGATTACAGACGAGAGTTCTTACGGAAGTTCGTACGGCATTTTGATCATTGTATTTATTTTAAGGAGATTGACTTCACAAGGAAGTCTCGAAAGTATGAACGAGCCTGTAGACGAAGTTGTTGGCTTCGCTGAAGAACCTGACCTGAATAATATTTTTGATGTTTCTTCTGGTGAGTGCTGCCTTGAGAAAGTGTATTTTGATTAAAAATTGCTTGGGAGTGTTAGGTGTGTCTCATAAATTTTTGATTTCACAGGTTATTATTACGTTCATATATCATGTGCTTTATGGTGTGGTGAAGTCATTCGAAATGGTGAAGGAACCTTCAAAAATTTAGAAAAAGAAATAGTTCGTGCATTCAGTCAACATTGTAGTCACTGTGGTAACCTTGGAGCAGGAATTACATGTAAAGCTCCTGGTTGTGGCTGTTCCCTTCATTTTGCCTGTGCTGCCACAAGTGGAGGATTCCAAGAGTCCAGCTCAAGAACAACATTATGTGCTACACATATAGACCTTGCAGTTGCTATGTGTAAGAAACTGCGGATGACTTTTAATTACGCTACAATTATGTTTCGTTTAGTATATTCAATTTGTAATTAATGATATGCGAGGATTAACGATGGTTGACTGATGGTGTTTTCTCAGTGGGAAAGGGAGCCAACTGTACTGTGTGTAACAAGCCTGGAAGTATCTCTTCTTTGTTGATGTGCTGCTCCTGCAATAACCACTATCACAGTGCTTGTCTAGCACTCAATAGCGACCCCAGTAAGTATTTTTCGTGGTTATATGTGTACGTAAGAATTAGATAATAAGCTCGTCGAGGAAACATCACAAGCTGTTGATAGTGGAAACTTACAGTAGATGTAATGTGTAAAATCGTTAAGTAATAATATAAGTAACTTAAACGTTCAAACTTGCGTTAATGTTTATTTTGATCGTTGGGTATGAACTATTAGCGTAAGATGCGAATGGTAAGTCGTTCGTAAAAGCAATAAATACGTTTACCAGGAGAAAGTAATTTTGTATCACCCATTGTTCTCAGGATTGACGTATGAAAATAGCGTGATTAACTAAAATTATGCTTCAGTACAATAGAATGGAAAATTTCAAACACCTATTATTGGTCAATGCATTGTATAAACTTTGATATTTCATCCGGATAATTCTAGCTATAAGGGCTGGATGGCAGTGCCCAGCATGTAAAGTTTGCCAAGCTTGCAGACAACCTGGTGACGAAGCCAAGCTTCTTCCCTGTGACGCATGTGACAAAGTTTATCACATTTTTTGTCTTCGTCCTGCTCTTACCTCGTGCCCTAAGTATAGTTGGAAATGCAAGGTAGGTAAAGTTTCTTAGGTATCTAGTGTTTGGTATAGCTAACATTTGCTATTATTGTAAACACTCATTGTTTTCTAAGTTTAGTGTAAATAATATGTTGATAGATGTGCCGAATTTGTACGGATTGTGGGGCTAGAACTCCAGGATCTGGTCCGTCTTCTCGTTGGCATGCAAATTTCTCTGTATGTGACTCATGCTATCAGCAACGCAACAAAGGGTTAGCTTGTCCTCTGTGTGGAAAAGCTTACCGACACGTAGCTCAAAAGCATATGGTCCAATGCCATCAGTGCAAAAAGTAACAATGAATTAAGTTTAACATTCGATTATATGTTTCTTAAAGTTGTTGTCTACAGTTTAAATGTTTATAATTTGTAGATATGTTCATGACACATGTGATCCTGCGGCCGATTTAAATGCGTATCAGTTAAAGAAAGAGCAAAACCCTGAGTTTGAGTACACATGCACTGTATGCTTGTATGGTCCGTCGGGGTCGAATTCGGCAAATTCCCACCCTCGAGTGTTACTGTCGCTCAAAAGGTCATCGGACAAAGATGAACTGTCATCAGAATCTAGTTCTATGTTTAATAGCTTTACGCTATCACAAGACTCTTTTCTCTCCCCTGAGGATGATTCACTGCCAGGAACTGAAAATAGTAATGATCTCAACTGGGTGGATAAGGTCAGCACTAATATTATTCTTGCAGGGACTCTTCCTTCCAAGGCGGTACTCACTTCCAATCGTTCCATCTGTTTATATTTTTAGAATCCAAGTGTTGTACTAGAAGAAATTCGACCGATGCTAACTTCGGTAGGAAGAGGAAAGCCTCTCTCAGTTACTTTTCCAAAGAAAAAACTAGGTGTCGGCAGACCTAGAAGTATAGACAAACAGGGGACTTTAAACTCTGCAAATAATAGAAGACAGCGAATAACTGAATTGCAACGTAAACGTGGACCTAAACCAAAGATGCGAGGTGTATTTGGGGCACCTGGAGTTGGACTTCAGGTACTGCAAAACAGAAGAGCCTTCTGCAGATTTTTGAACGGTGTGGAGGTATTTTTTATTTGAATTTAAATAAAACGTATGCTTTATTATTTTACAGCGACCATGTACGGACGTGTCTCATAAATGTGAAGATGAGCCAGGACAAGAGAATAGGCTTGTTTTATGTTCTTCCAGAGACGAATTTGTACTTCATCAAGATGTGTGTGTGATGTGTGGGGCCTTCGGAAATGATTTGGAAGGTCGGCTTATATCATGTGCCCAGTGCGGTCAATGCTATCACCCTTTTTGTGTTAACATTAAAGTAAGCTGTGAAACAGTTCATCGAATAATTAACAAATACCTAATTATGCTGATGTATGCCTATTTCGAATTCCTATTTTCTATGCTGTAATTAAAATTCCTAGGTTACCAAAGTAGTATTGCAAAAAGGTTGGCGATGTTTGGATTGCACAGTTTGCGAAGGCTGTGGTCAAAGGAACGATGAGGCTCGTCTTATTCTTTGTGATGATTGTGACATTTCATACCATATATATTGCATGGATCCACCCTTGGACTACGTTCCTCAAGGAAACTGGAAGTGTAAATGGTACGTTAGTTGTTCAAGTGAAATATTTTGGCTATTTAAACCGAAAATCGTTTCAGGCATATAGCTAATTTTTATCGTGGTTTTAACTATAGGTGTGTAGTATGCCAATTATGTGGTTCCAATGATCCGGGGCTGAACTGTGTGTGGCATAACAATTACACTCTGTGTGGACCATGTACGTCCCTCACTTACTGTCCAGTATGTAAGGGAGACTACACGGACGGCGAGCTTATCATTCAGTGTGCACGATGTGACCGATGGCTTCACGCTTCCTGTGATATGATAAATAGTGAAAATGAAGCAGAAAAATGTGCCGATGATGGTTATAGCTGCGTTCTGTGCAGGCCAAATGATGTGCTCCCCCCTCATCTTCAACCGCCTCCAGCACCAGTTGTGGCCAAAGTTAGTACCCCTCCGAGAAGTCCAGGTAAATATAGTTGCTTGCAATCTTCATTTCTGAACATGTTGCTGTTTTCCATTGCATCCTTCATTAGACGTCAGGTTTCTAATTATTACTTACCTCTCCACAACTAAAACCTTTTATTTCAGAACTCAAGTCACGTCCTCCTCAACACTTTGTGGTAGATGGTGTTAGCCTGTCCGAAACGGGTATGAGTCATATCAAGTCGTTATCTATGGAGCATCCCCGGAAAAAGAGGAAGAAAATGTCTAATATTGCAGATTTGGAAGCTGGTATTTTGGCTGCCATAGAGTCAGTTGTCTCAGGTTCAAACTGTGGTGAGTAGATTTAGTTCAGCATACACATTTTATGAAAGAAGCTACTGTGACAGAATGCATATACAATGTTTGCATTAATTTTTTAAAGACGCCCGGCCGGAGTCATCGGAATCCGAAAGAGTAGACGAAGCAAGTGAAAAAGGTACATGTTGGCCCCTTTTTATCCTCGATCATGATTTAGTAAAAAAAAAACGCCAAGTTAAAAAGTGATCTGCTTAAAATTGTTTTAAAACAAAGTCCCGTTTATAATTTGTATCGTGTATAGATAAAGAGTCTAATAAAAAGAAACAACGAAATCTTCAAAAACTTGGAATTGGAGGGTTCGTAGTGCGGGTGAGGGGTCCAAGGTTCAAAGATGATGACGATGCAGGAATTGAAAATCAGTCTTCGATGGATGGAGAGAAACCTAAGCGAAAGCAAGCAAGGAAGAAAGCGAAAAATAAGATCGTGGAAAGTTTTCCTCAGTATCTTCAAGTATGTTGTTTTAGCCGTTGTGTAATTAATGTCTTATGTATATAGAAGTAGAAACTTGTTCAGGAACAAATAATATAATTGGCTTGTTGTGCTGCAGGATGCATTTTTTGGTAAAACACTAACGGAAACTAGTAAAGACTCAGATTTTGTTAGTGGTGATGAAATGGATGCCGCTATCAGCCCTAAAATTACGTCCGAAAATTATGTCAAGCTTTCCGTGGTAAGACCTTTAGTGTTTGCTTATATTCTTTATCGTATACTTTTGAGGGAAGAGTGTCAAAAGAATTTTTCTTAAACTCGAGTGTAAAAACGTGAAACCAATGGTCTTCAAGAATTTTCTTAAGATTTTTGTCGGTGTTAAACATAGCGGACGGCATGGTCTGGTCCGGAGCGTATAATTATGTCCGACCATTTATGAAAAAATACCCCAAAAAATTACAAAAGCCAAAAAAAAAATGATCACACGATTATTAACTAAGAAATCATAATTACGAAAATTTCTGTTCTACCCATATCACATACATATAAACAGGTATAAGTAGTCGTTCAAAACTTTAATTTTTGTAGTTTTTTGGCTTTTTAAATGTAATTTTTGAGTTTAACCATTTAAGGACGGCTTATATCAGAAAAAATAACATGGTGCCTTATGGAAATAACATAGGAACAAATTTGTCCCTGTCGTCCTTAAAAGGTTAAAAAAATGTCGATCCATCTGGTCCGTGACCTTGACCAGACCGTATGGTCTGGTCTCACGAATTCGGACCAGACCAGACCATGCCGATCTTTAGTTGATGAGACATTTGATAAAGTGATCTAGAAAATTGGAACCAAATATACGCATCGAGTTCGTAAAACCCGACATTTATAATTTATCTTATTGCCACCATGATTTACCATTGCATTTAGATTTTTATGACAAACATTTTTCAAATCACATTTAACGAACTGATGAAAATATTGTGTAATTTCTTTTATTTAACGTTTTATTCCGTATTTGAATATGAACAAATAATTAAAACAAAGATACCATTGGTGTCATGTGTTTAAGCGAAGTTAAGTTCTTCTGCTTATGCTTTTGGAAAAGAATATTTCACGGCCGGAAAAAAATTCTTTGTACCCCTTTCCTCTATCATATTCATATATATATATATATCGACTTCCAATGAAAACGAAATCTTCAGTTTTTGTAGTACTTTAAAATTAATACTGATAATATTTTTATGTTCAGGATGAACTCAAAGCTATTGAAGCTACAAAGGCCAAACAGGAGTTGAATGAGAAGGCTAAGGTCAATAACGGAGCCATCAGTCGAAGCCTTGATACTCCGCTTTCTCAAAATGACATTCAGAAGACTCTAATGAAACAGCAGATCAAGGTTAGTAAGAAATTGTACCTTATCGTAATAATGTTAATTTATTTTTCGTACGATGTAACTAATACGGAATTTTCACTTACTTTTGTCAGATTGAGGAAGAAGATGACACCGAAGATGCTCTGCAGGATATTCTACCGTTGCCTGATCTACTTGACAACGATTTAGTAAATACAATCATGAATGAGGGAGATGACATGAAGGTTTCCGATGGTTTGGAAGATTTGGCAGGTCAGCAGGGATATTTTTACACTAATACACGAATCGAGAAATCAGAAATGGGTATCTAGATACTGTTACATGATGAAAATAATAATTGTTAATATACGTTTATAAAGCTGTTGATTCTGCACTTGGTGATGACGGAGACATAAGTCTGGATCATAACGGTGGAGACGGAGGACATAAGGATGAATTAACCGACTTCTTAAGGTCTCAGTTTAATCTTGAGTCAATCGACACTGGGTTACCCAGTATGGATAGCAAAGACGTGGAGGACATTTTCAAAGGTGTTCTAACGGACGAATCTCAGGAGTCGCAAGACAATCTTTTCCCAATATCTAGTGGACCACCTCCGCCCCCGAATCATCATACTACAGCTGTTCAGCCGTGCCCTACTCCTTCGTCTCAGTTACTTGGCCAGTCTGCAAATATTAATGCATCTGTTATTTCTACGCCGGGAGTTCAAGGAAGTCCGGGTTTGCCCAGTCGAAGTCAGCTACAACAAAGTGTTCAACAAGGCCTTGCTTCCCCAATTAGTTTTCCACCGCCGTCACCTTATCATTCCGAGTATAGCAAGTTAGTGCAAAAGTTTTTGTATCATGAAAGATCAGAGTATAATTTAGCTTATTTTGCTTAGGATTTATCTTGCAAATTTGTAACCGTTCTTTTATTGTGTGATTTCTATATAGTAGTCCGCAGTTTAGTCCAGCTTTTTCGGAACCTCCTAGTCCTTGGCCAACGCAGGTTGATTCTGAGCAAGAGACGCCAAGCAATTACAGTCAGAGAAGCATTCTCAAGTGGGAAGTTGATGAGGCTTTAGGTTTAAATGCAACCATATCCGCCGTTTTATATGCTAATTCAAACCATGTGGAGTTAAAACGAGAGTTTCCAAGTGAGTGTTGAGTATTTTTAATTATGAAATTATTATTGTCTTCTTTAATGCGGATCGAATATCATAAGCATAAATGTGAATTCAGACTGTCATTAAACTGCTTACAATCTTAATCCAGATTGGGCTGAAAGGTCGAAACAAATCGCTAAAATTTGGAGAGGGCTGTCATCTGATAAGCGTGCTCCGTATCTGCAAAAAGCAAGGGAAAATCGTGCTGCTAGTCGAATGCAGAAGTCACAGCAGGTAATGGCGATTACATATTTTGATTTTCAAGGCTGTTCACACAACTCATTTCAAAATGATAATAATCTTTTCCGTATTTTTATTAGCTTGAAGAGCTAGATTTTAATGTAATTATTATATGTACCACGTTCACCTTTGACACATCACTCGTTATATGTACATGTTCATGAATCACAATCGTTTTAATATTTTTCTGACATTGCAATTTGCCATCACCCGTACACGAGCGTTTTTCTTTACATTGAGCCTTTGTTTCTATTTTGGAATATTCTTGAATAAGGGATAATGATTTAAAGTGGGTACCTAAGAATATTCACGAGTTAGTTAAAAGCTTCCTAGCATGCAATGATTTTGAATATCAATTCTAAAACGCATCATTAGATTAATCTACTAATATTAACATACTGAGAGTAAAACAAACTCGTTTCTTATGAATAACTTGCATTTGGCTGAATATTTGTATTCCGGGGGTGAACTAATTGTTTAATGGTGGTTTTGCACAACAAATGATGATGGTGGCTACTCAGATGCCGAAAGAAAGCAAAAATGGTGGTACGCCAAGCAAATTAGTCATGGGTTCACAGAGTCAGTCTCCAGACACAGAGACTCATATGAAAATGAGTCCATCATCCTCGTCTTCCTGTTCCGCCTCTGGATCGATGTCCTCGTCTGACGTAATTATCAGCTCTATTAGTGCTGAGTCTAATGGAAGCTCCCAGCTGTCCAACTCGGGTTCTGGATTTTCCTCTTGTACAAATTTGTCTGGAACAATCAGTTCTGCTGCACTCCCCGTTCATACCTCATCGGGTAGCTGTGTCATGAGCAACAGTAATAGTGCCACTGGCAGCAATAACAACAATAATAGTAACAGCACTAATAGCCTGCCCGTTTACGTTCACTCAGTTCCTACTTCTCATTGCAAACCTTCAAATTCTTCCTCGCCATCCATGTCTTCTGCTTTCACTTCTTCCTGTGCTATGTCCCAGAAAGAAGTTGCTTTCACCACGTCTGCTGCCGCTAACATTGCTTCTAAAGTTGACCTTTCTAACAACCGATGTCCGGTAGGGGATCAGCAAATCAGAGTACTAACACCTTCTGAAATCATGCGAACGTTGCCTACGCTAAGCCAAGAGGGCTGCAGCTTTAATACTTCCCTGGTGAGATTCTACCAAAGTCAATCACGGCAAAAAAAACAAACTCAAATCTCATATATTCAACATCTTCCAGCTCAAAATTATGTTGTTGTTCTTTCTTCCATTCAGTTTTTAGTCCGTTCCAAAGAAGTATAATTACTGTAATTGTTCACAGCTTCTCATTTTGAGTTGTTTATATTTACCAAAGTAATACATAAAATGTGTACGTAGTGCATTATTAGGATTCGTAGGTTTAGATTGAGTAAACGAGTGGAAAAGCCGTTTTTTTGTAAGTGAATGGAATGCTGATGAATGTGATTGTGTGTGTACTCGTGTATTCGGCATGCGATTTGCTTCTGCTTCTCTAATACAGCTAGTGAGTAGTACTGGTTTCCTTGTAGTTGTCGGCAATTATTGGTTGTTCAATATTTTCATATTTGCCTGATTTTTATGCTCGTGCATGTACTTAAGTAATTACATATGTGTTAGCAACTAGCAGCACCCTGTATTATTTGAGCTCAACTTGCGCTCTCACGTCTCACTACACATGGTGACTAATCGTCTATTATTTTGTTTGTTTCATCATACGGAAAGACGTCGATGGATGCTAAACGTATATTATTTCAGATTAATTACACTATGGAATGACATACAAATTGCTCGTGTGCTCATTCTACATTTTAATTATTTGTTGTTTACGTTGGTTGATTAATTTCTGTGAAGGAATTGCTCTCCGTACATATCAGATCATTTTTATTTTTTGGCAGCATGATGTATCTACTTATGTGACAAAATTATTTTGTGAGGTACAACGTATTTACATTCAGTATAAGTTGAAGGATGTAGTCAAGCAAGCTTTTCGAATTTCAGGATCAAGATAAGCTAGGAAGCGGGCCGATTACGAAGCAACCTCTGCGTGGAGAAACTTCTGAGGAGAGACACTGGAAACAGATGCAGGTTTATAGACAACAGCAACAGCAGCACCAGCAAATAGTTCTTCAAGAGCATCGGCTTCAGGGTGAGCCTAGTAAGGACCACCTTGGGGGAGGAAGTGCCATGAATCCTTCTCCCAAACTACAGTACTCTACTGGTAGGTTGACAGTTCCACACAGTTCATGTGCAACCTACAATATGGCACATGAATTCACACGAGTGGATATTTGCATGATGCATGAACTAAAGTACCAAATGAGTACAACATTACTAATATTAAACTACAGTAAAACTTGTTTTTAATAAATAAATTAGAAGAACGCATAGTTCACAAGTCCTCCCCCTAGTTATTATTATTAAAATTATTATTATAATAGATTTACAGTTTGGTTCAGATAATTTAATGTTTAATTACACCGTATATTCTATAGCAATGGCGCAAGTGCAGAGACAATTGGGCAGTGAAGTTGGTCTTGGTAATACCGGCCAAGACATTACCCGCCAGCCACTTCAAGTTACCACCTCTCATGTAATTTTTCTAATGCTTAGAAATTAGTAGTCCGAAATAGTTATATCAAATCCTCAATGCAATTTTGTCCGATTGTATTTATACAGTGTAATGAAATATTGTCTGAATTCAATAGGATATTAGTATGCCTGCTCCCCAGTCATCACCTCATTTACAATCACCGAATTCGCGCCAGGTGTTTGCTTCGTCTTTACCAGGAAATAGGCCGCGTCCTCCAGCGTTAGAAATGCCACCCCCAAGTCCATCACCTCATTACTCTCCTAGACCCGGAATGGCTACGCAAACCTCGCCGTCAGTTCGTCCACAAATGTTTTCCCGCGTCGCTCCATACATGCACTCGCCCCGTCAAATGACATCTCCTGGTGACCCGTACGCCAACTCCCCGATGACTCCTCAACCTCCGAGCGATCCTTACGCGCACCCCCCATCCACACCTAGACCTGTAGCGGAAAATGACAATTTCTCTGGATCTTCAGAGCCGTACCAAAAGATTATGACCGACTCGTATGTAAATAACAACGTTAATCCCACTTCTAATGAAATGGATATGCCTGGTGGGTTGTCTAGTCCTCGTCCTCAGCCTCAGCAGGGGCAAGAAACCAGGCAGCACCTGAGAGATCTGCTGCAAAGGCAGCAGATTAAGAAAATGGAACAAGAGCAGATGTCACCAGGTTGTGCGGAACTTTCGTCACCTGGTACTCCTCGGTCTCTGTCTTGGTCACCAGGTACATCTAGAATTTTATGATGTATTACACACTGGCATAGCTTTGCCTTATTATCCCCATTTAATTGCAGATATAATAATGGGCATAATATTTCATTGATTACAGATGACTGGCAAAAAGGAAATTCTATCGATACATCATTGAATCAGAATTTTAATCAAAGACATCAGTTAAGTAATCCAAGTTCACCTCAGTTGCATCCGCAGCAAAATCAGTTCCGGCATCCATTTTTACCACCTCATGGTAGAATGAGTAATCAGTCACAGCAGCAAACTATGCAATCTATTACTCGACCCCTTGGCCCAGAATTTAGGCCTGGTACACCAAATCCCCAGCAGCAGCAACCTGCACAAGTAAAAACATCACTATTTCTAGCGTTATCCGGGCAGCATGTGAGGGAATGAATTAATTACAACACACGTGGTATTGATAATTTTCAGGGATTGGATTCCAGGGTTAGATTGCTTTTGCAGCAGCAGCGTATAATGCCGCCACAGCAGCAGCAAGTTGGAGCTAGACCACAATTAAATTTTCAAATGGGTCATCAACAGCAGTTACAGCAGCAGCAACAACAACAACAACAACAGCAGCAGCAGCAACAACAGCAGTCAGTCAATTCACAACCGCAGTTTAGGCCAGGAATGTCCGTTCGCAATCCGTTAGATCCATATGACCATCTGGTTGTTCAACAACGAACAGGAGTGGGTATGTCTTCTGGTAAGATTCCAATAAATATATAGAACTATTATCTACCCCTATCTATTGCTGATGTTCGATAAAGATTTGCATTTCAGAAAGTTACGATTTCATTTTATTTCAACAGATGGAAGCGGGGCTCAGATATCTGGACCATCTATGTTAGCACAACAGCTAGGGAGACCATTAAATTCTATGGTTAACCAGCAGCAAATATCGGTGGCTTCTCCACCGACGATGCAGCAGCATGGGGCCACGACACCACATATGAGCCCAAATAGAAATTCAAATGGAAGCAACAACACACTGTCAGCCAATCACAGTGTTATGTCATCTCAAGCGGATCACCAGGAGCTTCCAGATAGCGTTACAGCCGAACTTGAAAAATTAGAACAAGAACAGCACAACGACCCGGGAGTAGAAGGCGAGACGGGAGAATTGGGTGATATGACTATAGATGATGATGAATTACTTGGAATGGGTGCTGACTTCAACATCTTAGAGTACGCCGATCCTGAACTTGATCAAGCGGTTGGAGGGGAAAAAACGAACATCTTGGATACCTTAGACTTAGAAGAAGAAAAGGAAGAAGAGAAAGAAGAAAACAAAGAATTAAAACGGAAGGAACTGGAAAAGTAAGTATTATTATTGTTACGGTATTGATCAGTTAAATGAGAATTTAATGAGCATGATGAGAGAACTAAAATTTTGTTTTATGCAGGCATGTTAAAAGGGAAACAAATGTATCCAATTTTTCGGGCCTTGGAGGGCCTGTGCAAGGGAATACGAATAATATAATTCCCAAGCTGGAACCGGTTCCGTCATCCCCTAACCCTGTGGGCAGTAATAATTCTCAGTCAAGTTATGTCCAACATCAGCCGGTAATAAGTCAACAGCAGTCCAATGTAAACGATGGTTCTCCTCCAGTTTTGCGACCACCACAGCCACCTCCACCATATCCTGTCCCACCTCCGCCATATCCAGGACGTCCACAGGTACCAATTATGTTTGTTTACTCTGCTGTGCTTGTCTTTCTGAACGCTCAACAGTAGTGAATAGTGAATAATCAAGTAACCTCAAGGAAGTTGTGATACATTTGTATCATTTGTGGTTTTTATTAATCAGTTTAGCTAGTCACTCAAAAACTCATCAGATCAGTATAATTTTAATGAACAAATATTCTTTTTCTATCTTCGTGAGTAGACTGTAGATTTAAGTACTTTTAGAATCTGAGAGTATTAAGGTTTGAGTTCTGGAGATTTTCACTTAATCTGCGATGAAATAATTTTTCGCTCAATTTTTACAACTCTAACAATTCTAGTTTACAGTTCTAACAATCAGTTGAAAAATATGCTAGCACTTGGTGCATCACGCTCTGGCCAAGTTTACTTCATTGCTAGTAGTCGTACTTTTTGCACTGTTGTTCTGCCTAAAATTACAGTTATTGTGAGTATCACTAGGTGACATTTGAAGAAGGTATGCAGTTAGATAGGTTGTATGGTGAAGGTGTGAAAGAATAGATGTGGTACAAAAAATTTCCTTGTGAAATTTGGCTCACTCCTGATATATAATTGTAATACATTAGATGGGGATTAGAAATGGTGGTGGTATGAGCTTGCAGCCGATGCCTTCTATGATGAATATGGGCGTGGGGTTGAAAAATGCTCAAATGGGAATGGTGGGCAATGTGGGGCTTCGACCCACAACTCACCATCTTCCTTCTGCTCCTATATCTTCTTCATGTAACCCTCTTATGTCTCTTCATCAGCGTAGAACTCTTCTTCTCCAGGTAAAATAGTGCTGATCTTTATTGCAACTGTATTTCCTTCAAAGATCTTTTAAAGCTCCTGTAATGGCGTGGTGTTGGATTTATTTATTTTTTGGTTGATTTGGAATGAAAATAACAAAAATGCAAATGCTGTTTTTTAAATTCTAACTCACTGTGTAACAATGCAAAAACTATCACATGCTTCTATGAAATTCGATGATATGATTATAATTATTCCTTGTTCGGTTTAGCAAAATATTACGAGTATGGGTATGTAACGTGTTTAAAAATACGTCTAGGAACAGCCACTGCTATTGGAAGATTTACTGGAGCAAGAAAAAAGAGAACAACAAAGACAAGGACCTGGTTTAATGGGCGCTGCTCCAGAAGAACCTCTGCTCAGTGATTTTGATTTCGAACGTCTCAAAGCTGATGTTCTTTCTTCTTCAAACCTACCTGTTAGTTTATCTCCCCCAAATGTTCAAGGTAATGGGAATCAGCAGAACTATAGCCGTGTATTTTACTTAAGTGAAATATAATTGCCCGGTGTATCTGTTAAAATTTAAACTACATTAGTGTGATTTACATTTGTGGATTGCGTAGGACAAGTGATACTACCACCTCCTTCTCACAATCAACCCGGCAAATTTAGTAGGGGTATGTCTTCTCAGATGAATCAAGCAGGAAATACCGACTGGCAAGTTGGATGCGATAGTATGATAGGCAACCGGGGGAACATTACGCAACCTGTAGAGCACTCCACAATACCTTTACACCCTGCAATTGCTCAGTCTAGTGGGTCAAATCCTACTCCACCAGCAAATAGAGTACCGACTTTTCAAATGCCTGCACCGATGCCAGCTCCTCCAACTCCACCTGAGCATCCAGCAACAGAACAGGAGAGGCAAATGCAAGTACAGTACGAGCAGTGGTTGTATCATCAGCAACATGTGCTAGGCATGCAGCTCAAGTTTTTTGAAACCGAAGTTAATAAATTAAGAAAGAGCAAAAAGGTAAGTCACGTCACTAGTAATCAAAAATCTTAGTTTATATGTTGGTTACTCATAAACTTTTGTTAAACTTTTGTCGTACACATACACATAACATACACAACAAATGGAATTCTGTTGTGTTCATTTTTGCAGTCCCTCAATAGCAAACAGAGGCAGCTAAGGAAAAATGGTGGAGAGTTGAGTGAACAAGATGCCCTTGAGTTAGATAGAATCACGAAAGAACTAACTGGTCTCCAAAAACAATTAGATTTGGCAAGAAAGCAATCAAGGCAGCATGGGCTTCTATCTCAGGTATGTAATTTCATGAGCATTACGAGCAATATTTTTGTACAAGTCGTTGTGCATACAACGATGATGTAATATTGTTAAAATATCTTTGTACTTTCTTTTAAATAGGACTATCGTTCGAAACAGCAAAAGCGGCAGCAAATGATGGGATTGAGTCCAGGGCCCGCTCAGCCGCAGTCACAAGCTCCTACTCAAGCATCGCCATTGGGTGCTACTTCTCATTCTCCGTTACATTCCACACCGCAATCTCCTATTTTAAGTCCATCTCCTTCAATGGGTGGACCAGTATCTTCACCTCTAATGCAACACTCGCCAATGGCAAGTCCACTGACTCCTAGCCCAGGCCCTGTACCTAGTTCTCTATCACAAACATCACCTCGAAGTTCTTTAGGCCAATCCTTGCATCATTTGGACGATAGACCTTTTAGTCCAAATAATGAAACTACTATGCGTAATCTTACATCCCCACAAAATAACGCTCAAAATATTCAAAATAGAATGCCCCCTCAGCAAGGGGGCAACCAGATTCGCATGGGATCTCCACTGGGTGGCACCCAACCTGGCCTTATTCAACAGTCAAATAATCCTCTAATGAGTGGAAACCCTAATATGAATCAGAATATGATGATGGCGAGGGGCATGAATGTAAACATCAGTAGTATGCACCAGCAACGTCCTATGGGCAGCTACATTGATAATCAGCGAATGAGACCTAATGGCCCCCCTGATCAACTCCGGTAAGTATAAAGCTAGACTTGTTAGATATATCTTTCCTTATAATTAAAATAATAACGATTGAAAAAACTATATTTTATTCTATCTAGAATGATGGGCCCTGGAGTTCAGAGATTTCCTCGTGTTGGAATGAACGCAGATCTAATGATGAGAACTAGACCTCACCAGAACCAGTTCCAGAATCCGAATCAGTCCCAGATCATAATGTCCCCTGGTGGGCAGCATTATGGAAATCCTCAGCGTGTGCCTTTTCCAAATCAGAGCCCAACGGGACCGAGTCCGATTGGAATAGGAATGGTGACAAACTTACGGAGTCCTTTGCCTATGAACTCAATGGGAAATCTTGGGAGTCCACCTGGTAGTCAGGTAATATCTAAGTATTGTACATGTAACATCCGATCGCATAAGAAAGTACGTTTGTAACTTTGGCAAGGTATACTTGTGTCCACAAGATGTTAGTGCCGTTTTGTTATCCTTATAGTGTATAATTGTAAACAGATAGTGACTGCACAGTTGTATACAAAAAGCGTGTTACATTTGTAGCTGTTCTAAAGTGTACATACTATTGTAAACAGGTGATGATGGGACAGAGTCGTGTCTCTCCTGCTTCGTCACCTATGCGAAGACCATCTGGTAGTGGTAGTGTGGGTGTTGCAAGTCCATTACCTGACAGACCACAAAGTGTAGAAAATCCCTTGACCCCTAGAAGTACTGGAAGTGGTCCTCACACTCCTAGTAGTATTTCTGGAAATATCGGCTGTGGTGTGGATGGAATGCCTAGTCAGCATCCATCGAATAATGATGGTTCCCACTTTCATTCGGTGGATCCTTCCAATCAGCAAGACATGAACATGGGCCCCCATGGAATGCAACCTTACGGGAATTTTCCTATGACTCCTACAAGTCAACAGCATTCTGATTTCAACAGTGGAGGAGGAGGCGGTGGAAATTCGCAAGTAATTCCATTTCCAACATTTTCGTGGTTTGATGGGCCAAATAGGCTCGGGCTCAAAGGTGGAAGTCCGTTTTCAGTGGTAAATGGAAGCCCTTCGTCACATCCTTCAAATATACTGCCTGAACAAAATCAAGTGACTCTTGAGAATAGCTTAGCAACCGAGGGTTTTACTAATGTTAACCATACTTTGGGCGTACATGAGTCAACCAGTGGTGTCTCTTCTGTTGTCACTAATACCGACCTCGTCGCTTCAAACATGATTTCTGTAGATTCAGTTGAGAGCTCGTCATCAATTTCAAATCCAACAATTGCTATTGTAAAAGAATTAAAATTGGAACCTGCAGATGTGCTAGAGAGCAAAGCAGCCGCTCAACTAAATTTAGAAGAACCTTCCACTTCAACAACCATTGAACCCTCAATGGTGTTTTTTAGTGCAGCACCGAACTTGCAAAATTCGGTAGCAGTTCCGGTTAATGTGGACAAAAGTAATCTCATGGATACATTTGGACATTCATTAGACACGACAGAGTCTGATGGTAAGTGTAGCTGTGATGGAATCATATAACATAATATACTGTATTTGCATCACTAGATACTATTAGTATGGTACAAGTTTCTTGATATTTAGATTAATACATATATATGTAGAACTACTGATCGGCTTTATGTTTTTTGTTAGTCAAAGCAGGTCAAAAGACTACTCGTTTACGCGATCCTCTTTTATATGTTAAAAGTTAACTCTACTTTCAATTTGCTTTTTACTCCAATTTATCTTGTCCTCTGTATGTACCTACCTGTTAATAAGTGTCACCTGCAGGTTCATTTTCCCTAATAATCATGTAAGGTTTTTGTAGTCAATCACGCCAAAAGCACTTGTGTACATAATATAAGTTATTTCCAGTTACACATTAAAATAAAAATATTGGTAACGTATGTGTATTATTATTTTTTGTTAAAGGGATCCATTTTGGTCAAATCAATTTAAGAGAACCCAGTGACAAGAAAGAAATAATTGAACAGAAACTAAAATCTGAAAGCAATAGTGACATAAAGAAATTGGTTGTTGTGCCTAAATCGGGAATGCAATACTTAGTGACTGGTGTGAACAATGTTATCCTACCACAAGGGATGACCACAAGCAGTTTTCAAGGGAATTCTACGCAAACAATTGTTGATGTGAACTCTCAGCATTTGCAAAATATAGTATCAGTATCAGGCCCTACAGGTGTATTGGAATTACCACCGTCTAGTATACACCAGGCTAATGTTGGGGTTCTCGGTGGATTCAGACCATCTCAAAATCAAACTATGATACTGGAGCAAAATCGTCTAGTACCTTTTCAAACTATTCCGTCATTTGATCCGTCAAAATTACAGAATATTTCCCATGTTCAGGGAACTCCAGTCTCCCTAGCATCGTTTGTCGCTGATGCTGTGAACGCAGCCAGTCTTCCGTTCCCGCAGTCATCTGCATCATCTACTCCTGTGACTTTTGTTAATGCCCAACTTCCTATGTTAACTGTGTATAGTCGTCCTGAAATGAAGAATATCACAGCAAATCATAAAAACCTCACTGCTGTTCTTATTACTTCACCACGATTGACAACTTCGGTTAGCAGTCAACAGCAAGGGTTGGCTGTTGCTGCTAAAGTTACACAGTCAGGAGAATCTCAGAATGCTCTGCTGAAGCAATTGTTGCAAAACACTGGCTGTGCAAGTATGAATCAAGCACCCACGGATACATCAGGTTTTTCTCTTACATCTTTTGCCAAAGCCCGGCCTTCAGTGAGCATCCCAGTGCACACCTCCCAGCTATCTGAGGCGGCGTCGCGTATCCCTCAACCAACACCGCCAATTATTAGACCGCAGCTCTCTACAACTATTCCGCAAGCAGCTCCTATTCGTGTTCCGTTTAAAATTGAAGTCCGTGTTTCTGAAAGTACGTTTTTTTTATTTTTACACGATTGTAAAACTTTTTGAAAACTGGCATGACCGGTTATGAAATGTTGATCATTCTTTGAGATCCTCATTATAATAGTTATTGTAATTATTACCCACATCCTTTATATCAAGAAGCTATCTTGATGACTTGAGACTACGCTTAAATTATAGAATAATGAAGCTTACCGTCATTACCAACATGGATTTTATTTGAATTTCAAAAGTTTCGAATTCGTTTCAGTTTTCAGTATCCTCCTTTAAGAACGTTTGTTATTCCGTTGATAGGAATCGATTTGCTTCGGTAGTTGCAAATTCGAGTTAATCACATGTTCCACCATCTGTTTTTCGCAATAATGCTTTGATTTGCACCACATTGATTTGCACTTACACGGCCAAAAATATTATATTTTCAAAAAAAAAAGATTTTTCAAAGATGATTGATTTTTAAAAATGTGACGTTGGCATTGATGCTCCGATTTTGTTCAAACTACTTCCATTAGAACAAGAAATACGATATCGTTATAGGAAAAAGGCATTTAGCAACTTTTTTGACGCTTTTTGTCGTTTTGACAGCTCTCTTTTGTGATACGGTTAATGGTCGATTCTACTTCAATCTCCGGTATTTTAATGTAGAATTTCCTTGAAGAATGATAACTAAGCATATAAACTTGTGTATTTTGCATAAGACTTAATACTATATATAACGTATTATTATATGTAACTTCGTATCGCAGTGTGCATTTATATGGAAGCCTGTTGTTTATAATCAATCAGTGTACATAATTTTTATAAATATTAAATGAATTTTATAAAGGTTCTGCCGTACAGCCACCTCCGGCTCCAGCTCCGGCTCCGGCTCAGGCTCCAGTTGCGATGGCAGTCACAGTGGCTCCTCCACCGCTGCCTGCACCGACACCACCGCAACCAACAAAAAGTCCTCGAATTATTGAAGAAGAAACAAAGGTAGTGATTAATGAAGAGAATGTTACTCCTGAAACTCCAGTAGAAACGTCAAATTCTTCCATCAAAACCGTTATTGAAGTTGTAGCTGGTGACAAACATTCATCGGAAACCACAATAACTGGTAAATAATGACTAGTATTATATAATCAATAAAATATGTAAATCTAACACAATTTCAGTAGTAGGGACAATGAAGTGAAGGTGTACAATTTGTATTTTCAGAAAATAAAAAAACCGACGAAGAGATCAAAAAGGCTAAACGTCGACAATATCAAGCTAAAAAACGACAAAGTGTAGTAAAAGAACCGACAACTCCAAAAAAAAGAATTCGAAAGGTTAGTAGTTAAGTTCGATTGCCTAAGTAATTATTAAGCTCATTTCATTTATTAAATTGTATACTTTATGTTTTGACCCTAGGGCTCCAAGTTAGAAGAAGACTATGACAGCTATCTGGAGACTCTGATCACACAAATTAGACAGCTTCCACCAGTAAATATAGTCGAACCAGAACTGGGCCCTAATTTCAATATTTGTCCAATTTTTGGAGCCGGAGATTACTCGAAGATTAACAGTAAGGGATATAGTTTGCAACAAGGCGAGTTGATCGGAATTTTTGGTAATGCGACTGTAAATAATCAGTCAGATTACTACAACACTAAGCCTTTCGGACCCGAACCCCATCTCCACAACCCCAAACCACAGTCGACACAACGAGGATTTTACAACCAAGAATTCGCATCGCCTAAAATGGGATCATACGGTATTATTTATTTGAAATGAACTTACAGAGGCATGCTTTTGGTCCGCAGATCATTAGTTTGGTTGATACGAATCGTTTTGTTTTATAAATGTGAATCTATGTTCTAGGCAATAAATACCAAACAGATAATAGAAGTCCAACTCCCTTCAGAGAAACGGATACACCGGATACGATAGTCAGTTCGTCCTCTCCTGAGTGTGTTATGGAGAGCTCGAATCTGTATCCAGGCAAGTCAATACACATATTTTTTAGATTTTCGCTCTTTTTTCAAAAAGGGGTTTACTTATTTTTTGTGATTTTAGTGTTTATTGTAACCATCATAAATTATTTGTATATAATTAGAGCATATCAATTCGTAGACGTAGTCCTTTAGACAAAATGCAGTTATCCCTTTAAATATTATATTTTTTTAATTTATTGTTGAAAACAGTTTTTATTTTTGCTAGTATAAATACCTACCGTATGTACGTAGGTAGTAGATCGAAAGAAATGGGGCTAAAGTAGCAAGCGTGTTTTCGTTTCGATAAAATCAGTTTCTGTTAATGTTGATGTATTAACGTCCGTTTATTAATTTCCTTATTCATCACTTTATAGTTTTTACACGAAGCTATCTCAAAGTTTTTATTAGCTCAGTGCGTCAATACTTGTCTCTTATGACATTTTTGTTTCTAATTATGATTTTTGCACTAAGTTTGACAATCTCACTGTAAAAACTGTTTCACCCCCTCCCCTCCCTGTTTTCTAGTCTTACTAAAATTTGTTGTACCTCGTACTAATCGGTAGTTAGAAATAATCCTAATTACGCGTTATTTACTGTTTATATTATTTTGCGTGTTTATCGTGGCTTGAATTAAAAATAACATCTCATTTTCTTGTTAATTTGCCTTTTGGTGTTGGCGTTGGTGATTGTTTTCTTTATTTATCGCTTACATTTATGATTTTTAAAGCTTAAGCTTTGATTAGTGATGTTTAATTAATTTAGTCGTATTGTGTAGCTATAGCTGCTCTATATAATCTGGAAATTACTAAGAATACATACTTTGCTTTCTAAAATTATTCAGATAACTGATTTGGTACTTATACATGGGTATGTATTTATTGGTGCATCTTTGGGTTTGTGTCTATCCTGTTGGTGTTGGTATTTGGTTAACTTATTGCATTTTCCGCATACCTTTAAGTACCTACCTTTTTCTGGAAGTATTTTTTTCTTTTGGCGCTTTTTACATTTTGCATTTGATAAAAATTAAGAATAAAATAGTAAAAAAATTAGCAAAGCGACTCACATTTGATCAAGTAATTAGTGCAATACAATACATCTGACAGAAGTAAATGTGGGTAAAGTTGAATTCGCGTTTTGAACGAATGTACTGAATAATTATACGAAGTACGTCGTCCTTGAATATTACGGTATTTAGTACAATGTTCACATTTCATTAAATTCTCTAGCTTGATCAGACGTCAATAGTGTAGGTAGGAACTATTAAAGCAACAAAAGTTATACCGTTTTATGCAGGTAAGCGAATATAGAGTAAACCTGACAGATTTGATTTTACATTTCTAATATCTACATTTAACTAAGTTAAAGATACGGAAAACTTTATTTGTCGATTATTTTATTCTGGAAAACAGTTTCATTTTATGTACCTATTAAAGATTTATGCTGTAAATATGGGCTGCAGCTAAAATTTTATGATTAAAAGTTCAGAAATGATGAGGTACGGGTGTATTGTCTCTCAAGACGAATGACATTAGAACTAAATTATTGAATTAATAATGCCACATATTAAAAACGTTATTTTGAGTAGAAGGGTAGTATAATGTTTGTGAAATGGAATTGAACCATATATTCATAAATAACGTGCACTAATTAATTAATAATACCCTAAATTTGGCGCACATTGAATTGTGAATTCTTAAAAAATATTTAGGATTGAAACTTATTGACGAAGATGAGGACGAGAGATTAATGCATCTCAGAGATTCTCCAACAATTCCCATTTTCGCACCCATTCCTATTCGACCTGTCCAGGCTGAGCAGTTGCCCAAACCACTGACCGATGACATTGTAATTCAAAAATGCGTTAAATATAAATTACGAGCAATTAGCTAATATTTCGATAAATTAACGGTTAAATTGCGATTTTAGGACAAGGAAAACATCAGCACAATACCAGAAACTTTTGTTATGAAAGCAAAACAAACATCTGGAGCTCTGTCGCCATTGAAGGATAATGGGAACGTAACGGTCACTTTGACCCTTTCATCCAACGCTGCTGAAGATATCGGTGGGGTTTTGAGGAATTTAGCAAACGTTTTGTCCATATCTCCCCCATCCATTTTTCAGGTCGTTGAGAGAACCATTACCCCGCCTAGTCAAAAATTGGGGCTCTATACATACAAGGGTAAAGATGGCAAAGAAATTGTTGACATTCAGAGTATTATCAACGGAACAGCAAAATTCTGTCGTCACTGTGATGTTGTCGTTTTGAGCAATGTGATACGGAAAAAAATAAGAGATCTTCCAGGAATCACTCCTGAAGACTCGAAAGAAGAAACGGATGAACTTTACTTCTGTAGCACTACATGTTTCATGCAATTTGCAATGACACACGGTGTCACTCTGCCTTCAGAAGACAAGGTAATTATTAGTAAATAGTTTGCACGACAGTTACAGTTTCTGTTTATTTCTTTTTACTAAATTAGATGTTTTTGATTTCGAGTATGCAACGATGCCCGCTTAATTCGTAACCAATTCGTGAATATACTGCATCCGTTTTTATTAGTTTTTCACGTAGTTTGTCGTAGATTCCCAGTCCATGTCTATTCCGTGCATGTTTTTGAGCACGTGTAATCTTAAAGGAAATCTTCATATATTATACTGTTTGACAGGCTGGGGCAGTAGTTAAACATCCAAGTGAAGGGTGTGGGGGAATAGTTAAATCGGAGAAGATTAAGCTGCCTTTGAAGGACAGCAGACTGACATTGTTGGAGGCTGATATTGTGAAATCAATTAAAGATGCGCCTAGTGTAAGATTAATATTAATGTATTTCATAGTGAAATGTTTTGTCTTTCCGGAAGATTTATTTATTCATTAGTATTCATAGTTAGAATCCTATTATTTCACTTAAGTCTTGTACACTATTTCCAATTACGGATATTACCCCAAGAACAAAGCGTGATCACATGAATAATCCCATGTATTTTCACCCACGAATTAGCAGGCAGGCATTGTTGCTTGTGACGTACCTTCATAATGATTTATTGCTATTTTTATCCATATTTCGTCAAATTTTCAGAACAAAACAAAGTCTGGACCCGAAGCCATTGGCTCAACGCAGGAAAACAATCTTAAGCGTCCGTACCCAACAGATGTCAAAATCAAAGAAGAGGGTGAACCTGTGGGGAAAAAATGGAAAGGCATCAAGTACAAGAAATGGGGATCGAATGTTACGAGTCATACGAAATATAAAAAACCTACGGAAAAAGAAATGACTGAGGTTACTACTACACTTTATTTCTCTCATATTTAAAATAGAAGTGTATGTACAATATTTTGACGTTTGCAATGTATTGTTTATAATCATTTATGCAGATGCTGTTTCGAATGAAAATCACCGTAACACCATCTAAAATGCCAGATGATTCTCGAAAATGCATGTTCTGCCATCAGATCGGTGATGGTGTTTCTGATGGACCTGGAAGGTTAGACAAAGTTTTATCATACATTTAAGCAATAGTTTACGGAACATCTTATACAGTCATGCCATTGTTTTCCTTCAGATTGTTGAATTACGATGTGGATAAATGGGTTCATCTGAACTGTGCCTTGTGGTCGGAAGAAGTTTATGAAACCGAAAATGGAGCGTTGGTCAATGTAGAACTGGCTATAAAGCAAAGTCTGGTTCTGATTTGTATAGCTTGTAAGCAAAAGGGAGCCACTGTTAAATGTTTCAAAACAAGATGTTCATCTGTCTATCACCTCGGGTGCGCTGTCAAAGAAGGATGTGTTTTTCATAAAAATAAGGTGGGTATACTAAAAACATAATTATACTTGTGAAGTGTAGCAAACCTAATTATTCTGTAATTTAAAAATGTAACAGAATGTTAATTCTTAACTGTGAAGGAGAATGCGGATCAATTTTTGAACGTAACTGTATTATATACTTATAAAAGTCTTTGATTTTTAGGCCGTATTTTGCTCTGCTCATGTGCCTAAAGGAGAAAAAGATAATGAACTGACCACCTTATCTGTGTTCAGAAGAGTTTATATACAGAGAGATGAAAATAGGCAAGTTGCAGCTGTGATGCATCATGCCGATCAACATCACCTGTTACGTGTTGGTTCACTAATATTTTTAAATGTGGGCCAATTGCTTCCTCACCAGCTGCAAAATTTTCATACTGTCAATTGTATTTATCCCATTGGATACAAAATCGTGAGTCTACATTATTCATTGTTTACCTATTTCAAAACTCGCGTTTTCAACGTAGGAAGCCTTGCATATGATATATATACTTAAGTAATTTATCATGTAATTACTTAATACGCATGTTACTATATACGGCGTGTATTAAAAGAAGATTATTCCAAATGATTTTCGTTTAGGTTCGGTTTTATTGGAGTATGAAGAGAACAAATAAGCGGTGTCAGTATATTTGTTCGATTCATGAAGTCGAAGGAAAACCGGAGTTTCGCATCTCACCTCAGGAGGAGGGGGCCAAAGAAGTCGTTATTAAATCCTCTTCAGCACAAGGTGCATGGCACCAAGTACTAGAGTCGATTGCAAAATTAAGGAATTCATCAAATACAATTAAAGTCTTTCCAAAGTATATTACTGGTGAAGATTTATTTGGGTTAACAGAGCCCGCTATAGTGAAAGTAAGTCACTATCATGGATCTATGCATCTTTTTGACGTTGTTGTATTCTGTTGCAATTCTGTACGGCATTGTTGAATTTTACCCATTGCTCTACCATTTTAGGTTTTAGAGTCACTTCCCGGAATCGAAACTCTCACAGATTATCATTTTAAGTACGGAAGAAATCCATTGTTGGAACTTCCACTTGCGATCAATCCTTCAGGTTGTGCCAGATCAGAACCTAAGCTGAGAACACATTTTAAACGTCCTCATACGCAAAGAACTGGTAGTTCATACAGGACCTCATCCTCAATCACGTCGTCGGTTCTTTCTTCTAGTGAAGCAGCTTGTCCTTATTCTAAGCAATTTGTTCATTCTAAGTCCTCACAGTACAAAAAAATGAAGCAGGATTGGAGAAATAATGTTTACTTGGCAAGGTATTACTTGTTTGAAATATGACATTTCTTCTCTTAGATGTGACGTTATGAGTTTATATATTCACTCGTAGCTCAGGTTCAAGCTAAGTCAATATGTCAGTTGTTAATTCAATGCTGAAATTTTTGTTACAGATCCAAAATTCAAGGTCTAGGTTTATATGCTGCAAGAGATATTGAAAAGCATACAATGGTGATCGAATACATAGGTGAAATAATACGTTCTGAACTCGCTGAACTAAGGGAAAAGAAGTATGAAGCTCAGGTATAGTGCAAAGTTCATTTCCATGTTCTCGTTCACGGCTTCTGTTTATTATAGTGAAGATTTCAAAGTATATCTCAATTTTATATTTTTAGAATCGTGGAATATACATGTTTCGTGTCGACGAGGATCGAGTGATTGACGCGACTCTTTGTGGAGGATTAGCACGTTATATCAATCATTCCTGTAATCCCAATTGTGTCGCTGAGACTGTTGAAGTTGATCGTGACTGGAGAATAATTATATTCGCTAACCGAAGAATATCTCGTGGTGAAGAATTGGCTTACGACTACAAATTTGAATTCGAAGATGATCAACACAAGATCCAGTGTTTTTGTGGAGCTCCCAATTGTCGGCAATGGATGAATTAAACAGAAGTTCAGTCTCATTGTGATCCTATAAGCAGCCACAAGAAATTACGCTAAAAAATCTTCCGTCTTCTAAAGTGATGATATCATGCTTGCAAACAAATTCGTAAAACTTATAATATACTCTTGTCGCCTCTATTCTTGTAAAGAAAAGAAATCAGTTTTGCACTATTTACCTTCCAGCGATTAACTGAAGGAAGTTTTGATTTGTACATCAGTCTTTTGTTATCGTCGTCGAGTTATGATTATATACATGAATAACCAGTCTTAAATCTATACGTCTACACAACGTTCTTCCTTCTAATATGAGTAGTGAATTAGGCTCCAGCTTTTAATGGGGATAGACCAACATACTGGTACAGCTATGCAATAAATGTATACAACATTAACACGGAACTATTGCATAAGTGGGCAGATTGTCCAAGACTTGCAAAAATGAATAGGCTTTTTATTAATATGTGAAATTTCGATTTTTAAAGCTACAAAAGCCGGAATGTCTTCGTAGGCATATTAGTCTTATTCTCTACATAAATATTTAAATTGTAAGCATATAGACTTTATACTCTAGAACCAAATATTGTATGCATAATGTTAATTTTAGGGACAAGCATATATTATTAGCTCCATATATTTGAAATTTACCAAATACGATAAATAGGTAGTAAACTAATAATATAAAGTATACCACAATTGTACAAATTGAAGCCCTTTTATAAAACATTTTCAAAATGTTTCAATCTATATCATCTATTTCTATTTACCAAATCGTTGCAATTCTTCTTCAAATGATGTTCTCTTATATTGTACCGAACACTGCACTTAGTGGGTACTTGGGTACTATTATCGTTTCAAAAATTATGGGAAATGGGAATAGTAGGAGGATAATACATGCATACTACGTGGATTCAGTCCCAATAAAGTAGTAGACTAATATAGAAGCACATTATTAGTGATCCATACCAGTAAAAACAACAGAAAATTCACGGGGTATATATATTATACGGGAAGTAAGTATACCTTTATGAACTTTATAACTATAGTTGTTCCGTACTTTAATTTGCAGTGGGGAAAAATTATGTAATGATTTCACTATGAAATCATCTTTTTATCCGTAATCACTATTTTTTGTTACAATACAGAATAGCGTATTTCTTATAGTGTTATTACAAATAAACATTAGTCACTAGTTTCGAAGACCAACTTTACTTAAGTATAAAAAAGGCCATGAAACTTGAGAAATTTCCGGCGATTATTGGAATTGTAAAAAAGCCAAAATGTTGCTTACATTTTCAGAAATTAATTGTAGTATAAGAAACTAACTTCATAAGCTAATTCAGCTAATGTAGACTTTAACTTTACTGTGAAATAACTTTAATTTTTTGTTTTCAATAATCTTATGTTATTTTGTTGTAATCATGTTATACTCAATTAACATGATACTGTATACTGAAGTATGCTTGGTTTGTCTCCCAGTGTACAAATTCAGTTTGCTTGGAACGACGTACATTCATCAGAGGTATACCCGAGTCACTGCAAAGGCGATGCATTTTTACAAAATTGTAAGAATGGTCATGTGGGGATGCTACTTTTTAAGCTTATTCAATGTGAAATGTAAAATGTGCGATAAGTTTTACAATTTTAAACAAATACACGGCTTTACAACAACTTGGGTTTACTTCTGTCATTTATTTACTAGAGTATAATAGAACGTAGGTATAATTTATGTGTTATTCAGAACGTATCTTTGATACACAATGGCTTGTGTAAAATATAATATTATTATGCAATTTTGAAACTGCATTGTTTTCATATTCTAACAATAGTTTGGGTAGTAGTGCATATTATTATATAATTATTATTTAGTTATAATCATGTTGATGATACTGTATTCTGCAACGCCTTGCTGATTACATGATGATAAACAATCATAAAATTATTTTACGTTATGAATTACAAATTAATATATAGTTTAACACATTATGTTAAGAATAACCTTGTTAATTGCAATTTAGAACTACTTCATTCTATTTCATTACTTTCATTACTAAATGTGGTGATTTAGCATGTAATATGAAATCTGTAATCGTACCTTAAATATTGATCGTATTTATTTATGTATACCGACAAGTAAAAATGATGGCAAGATAAACACAAAATATTATTCAGTTAAAGTTTGAATCAATACCAGCTTTGAATCATTTTTAGAAATGAAAAAATTATTAGTAAAGTCAAAAGAAAGAATTACATCACCTGAAAATTTCATTTCTACAATTAGTCGCTAGTGCATACCGCTGGTCACGGTCTTTATTCCAATTCAGTTAAACCTCATTTAACATCGTGATATCCCCTATACCATAGGTCTTGCTTACCGTACCTATGTAAAATTACTTATTAGAACTTCCTACTTGCAACGTGTTTGTAGGACTAAGGTTAGCTCAGAGGTCACCTATCTTATCCGTTCTCGATGTATGTAACTGGCTGCTCTCTAAGGAACATGTAAGTATGTAATGTACATATTTACATAAAACTAATACAGAAGATTTGAATTCATGTGGGAACTGTCCGTTTTAAAATTTTCTTTGCGTCCAATGCACTGCAATGGAAGGACTGCAAATTGGCATCATCCTCGGCTTAATCAAAATACACTACATCATGAACTATTAAAACTATCATGTCATAGCGTAGCAATAAAAACATACCAGCCATGCATCTGCCTCTCTCTACTTGCTTCCCTCGCTGAACTAGGAAATATGTTACTACTACATAGTCCTGATAATTGTTCTGCGTAATTATTTAATAATTGGTCAACTGTCTCGGTGTTATCAAGGCGTGTGGGTAATTATGTTTATTTTATGTTGAAAGTAGATCGGGAAGACTTAACCAGTAAGCTTAATCTAAACCATTCGAGAATGATTGATCTGCTGACATTCTACTAACTATATGGCTTGTATATGAAGCTTATGGTAGATATTGTGGATCATATAATACAATTTACTTCGCTTAACAAACTGGTTCAAACTTATTTAGGTAAATAACGTACCCCTGTCCTTTTTGAGTAATTGATCTTGAAAAGGTATTATTTAGCGATTCACAACTTTGTTTAATTGCTCGTGCGCTTAGTGTTTCTAACAAAAATTAATCATATCTCGTTTTGCTGAATTGGGTTACATCAAGATCTAACAGGCACGTGTTTTGTCCGAAATCTCAATTAAGTATGTAATCAGTGTAAAAAATAATGTTTTATCTGGATAGAGAACGGGCTGTGGAGCTGAAGAATGAGGCCTAGGATATGTACACGTACTTCCGTATGTCATATGTCATCACGTACGACATTAGATCCAAGCTTTGACGTCACACATTTCATCATAGTTCAATAATGTTATAAAGATTTCATGTGCCATGCACTGTTAGGAACGAACATCTCCATTAAATGCAAACGAATAGCAGATATCATTAATTATACTCAGCTTCCCATCCCAAGTGAAGTAAAATTTGAAGTAAATGCTGAATGCATTTAAATGTCTTTATTTATTTGCATATTATTATTATTACAATTAAAGGAGCTGTGACTAGACCTCTACTTCATCCAACACCATTGGACTAATGGAATATTTGTTGAGTTTTGAAGAATCAACTTTCAACATGATTACCTAACTCTTGATGATCATATTATCCAACCGATATACTACATCTTTTGTACATAGTCTACATAGCATGGAATTAAACCACAGTAAAAAGCATTAAGATAATTTTGTATGCATCAAGCTTGCTATCAGCTAAAGCGAACGAATAGGGTGGAAACCCACTGGAAAATGGAAAGCGGCGCGATTTCTACCTATTAATTACAAGCAACTGCAAGCAAAAATGTTTAAGGAATACGTTTACGTTTTATGTGTCTCTAATAATAATGCCTTTTTATTTGCTGTTTGATTTATTCAACGAACTCACAACAAAAACAAAACATTCTTTAATACTGGATAGTTAGCTCTTCAATTTGGTACGTGTTACATATTAGATTCTTATCGATTTTCAAAAGTATTGAGTGTACGAAGAAAATAAAGGACTTTGGTTGAATTCTTCAATTAATTCAGAACCCGTAAGGTGGAAGGAACACTTACTAAAGGTAGCATCAACGTTGCACTCAATAATAATGACTATACTGAGATTAATGACCTACTCGAGATTATATCCTAACGCATCAATAGGTGTTATGAAATGAACTGTGCTACGAATAGTACGAAATTCGTACGAATCAAATCACTAGGTACATACCTATCTTAACGCTAAAGTTTCGTAGAGCTCCTGTTCTCTATCATTATTATCAACAAAATATTACGTACTTGGGTACCTACATACTACATACGTGTCTTGCATAACTCACTGATATTTCATCGTTGTGAATGTACATAGTATGCAATAATGCAATGCATGGCTCAATTGGATTATTGAATTGCAATTTGGTAGTTAGTTCGACTGAAAAGAACTGAAAAACGTTTTAAGCCCAACTTCATTCTCAGTTTATCACAAGTAATTTGGGCACCCAAATGTCGGTTATCTGGATTATGGCATGGCATCAGGTCTGAGTAATCTCAAGGTAGTAGATTCCTACGTTAGGTACTCGTGTAAAATTATTGTTAGAAATAAACGCCACTATTACTGAGCCCATTAAAGTATCCCATTCCCATCCTTCATTACAACATAGCCGAGCTAAATATAGTACCCAGTTCTACAGTGAAGCAGTTCATTCCTAGTTAGCTGCAGTTCACTGTAGTTAATTAAATAAACAAAGGTAAATTGTTTACGTACATCCCCAACCTTCATTACAACATAGCCGAGCTAAATATAGTACCCAGTTCTACAGTGAAGCAGTTCATTCCTAGTTAGCTGCAGTTCACTGTAGTTAATTAAATAAACAAAGGTAAATTGTTTACGTTGTTATCGATTCTCAGTTAACTAATTGTATAGTAATGGAACATTCAAGGGTGGAGCATCCAGATTCCAACCCAAAACCAGAGAAACGGTTCTCCAGCTAAAGAAATGTAATGTACGGAAATTAATGTGCACACAAATACAGATGTTCAAGAAATTATAATTAACTACATGCGCATCGAAAATCTACACAAGACAAATATCATGTAATTAATTAATTTTGATGGATGCGTGGCGACTATCGCCTCCATATTCTGATTTACAATTGCAACAACGTTACTAACTAGCAAGACGATTAACCTTTAAACGTTAAACGTCCAATCATGAGACACGCCTAAGAATATTATTTCATATGGTGTAATGCCAATTATATATTTTCCACTGGATTCGTATTAATTAATTGGGAATACGGTAAGACAAAATTAAGATTGAGACGATAGTGACGATACGATTCTACTACTGGAATAATTTAGATCGCAACTTGCTACTGGTACGCTATGAAATAAGACGTAAATAGTTGAATTAAATATGATTTGGAATGTGTAGCTCTAGCGTGTAGTAACTAGGTAATTAATGGCGAATTAGAGAAATTAGAAAATGCTACAAATGGAAAACAGTGGAATGGACTTAGAATGGAATTTTGTGAGTTCGAAGTCGAAAATCAAGTGTGAAGGAAAGGAAAGGAAATGGATTCCATGCGCTGCGCACCCGACCAGTTCTGTGGTAGTCGGTCGTCGTCGTCGTTCCTTATCTCCGTCCCGACTCGACGACAATTCCAACATTTCCAATGTATTCCTATGGGACTTGCTCGTGCATGCATGGATGGGGTGTTGTTGTGACGTTGCAGGATCACGAAAAGATGTCGTCTTTCTTCATGAGAAACATTTCATTTCACATCTCGTGTGTCAGTCAGCAAACACTGCGTTCGTTTCATCTGTGTTTTCAACCACAAGTCCATACAAGCCCCTAAGTTATCAAACACTTTGATTTGTCTCAGTTTCACATTTTAAAAGGAAATCCTGGAATTACGGATATAATATGAGTATTAGTGCCCTCCCATTAAGTAATTCAACGCAACATTTGTCAAGTTCAAGTAATTTGAATAGCAAAAACTTCATGATGCCTGCCTTAACGTTGAGTAACAGGTTCGAATTTATATTTTTTCAGTTTATTTCATTGTTTCATCCTTCTAGTTTTTCCAATATATTAAATCTAAATAATGCTAGTTAGTAAGAGTCATAGTCAAAGTTTTTCCATTTTCAAAATCAATTGATTTATTTTTATCAACTACGAAACTACATAAAGGCGAAACACTCAAGAATCCGATCAAAACCAAAGCAAAAAATATTAGAATTGTGGAAGAGTTATTTGATTGTAGGTAGTTTAATTATTTCATGTTTAGAAGCAGGTTTGGAGTTGTTTAATTAAATTATACTGTAGGACCACCATTATAAAATGGTGCAGCAATACATTATTTCAATTATTTGATAATTCAATCTATGAATCTAACGTGATGAAAGTTGAAGGTCGTTGAAGTTTGCGTTTTAAATAAACCAACAAACCACGTAAAACAACTGAAATAATGGATTTATGCATTACTTGATGTCTTTAGCTTGTCCATAGTTGTAGAGATGTACAGAGTAGTTTTAACTAATTGGAAATCGATCCGAGATCGAACTTCTGGTTCTCATTACAATTATTACTGCAGGATTTACGTACATGTAGCTGAAGACAAGTTTCTACGGTCGCTAGTCAAGCTGTACTTATGCATGTTACGAGTACAAGGATTGCGAAATTACGACGTAGAGGATTTTAGGTATCCACACATACATAGACTAAGATGTTAGATAAATAATAGTCGTACACCAGAGGAATCTCACCTTGCATCACCTTGTCGCATCGCTAAATGTCTCAAAATATTTCCAAAGATACTACTGCTGAATCATGCGGGTTTAGACGGGATCGAGAATTCAACAATATATTAACGAATTCAATTTCGATGTTCACAAATTTTGTCCTTGTTCTTCCTCATAAGAAAAGTACTTATTCAGTTTCTTACACTCAGGAATATTTTTATTTTCTTCAAGGAGAGGAATAAAACGTGAACCTGATTCGCATAAGTACGCAGGCAATCTCGCACAATTCAATTGAATATCTACCAACTTAATTAAGATGAATTAATCGCGTGCAAGGTTATCTATTTGCGTAGAGCACATTCTTAAAATATTGCTACGCTAATATTTTGACATTTTTAAATCAGATTAGTAGGGTGGGCGGCTAGTATTATGTTTTATTACTTTTTATAGATAGTACTTGTAAAATTGCATAATTAAATAATTACGTAGGCTACAACACAAGTCAGTTATGAAGTAGTTGGTGTCGTCGTGTAAATGGGAAGCGGTATTTACTGCTAACGAAGCTTAATGGAATGCTAGTCTATTGTTGATAGTCATTAATCAATAAAATGACCATAAAGGTTAAAGACATGTAGCTTTTTACTTTTGCCCTGGCCTTTTGATGGACCCCAGGGCAAACCTTAGGTTTGAAAAGTGAACTACTTGTCTTGTTTCTATATTTAAAGTTACAACTGATGGGTTTTGACAATGTTACTGGTTCGCATAGAAAAGCTAGTTTATAGCTAAGAAAATATAATTATAAAGTTCTTACACCATTTTGATTGGGTTATTGGGTACGTATCTCTGTAATGTGACTCTTCTGTCTTTACATGAAAGTAGTTTCTTGGGTGTGGCTACTATCATATTCAGCCTATCGACGTTATTTATGATTACTGATTACAATAAATTCTTCATGACCGTAGTACATTAGTAGTTCAACTTTAGAAAAAAAAATTCTTGTAACTAATCTTTTATTATACTTAATACTATTTTACAGTAGTAGTTTGTACCCGAGACCGGTTCTTCAGCTGTCCGTGACCCTGGGTGCAGGGCCTCGGTGGTGGTCCTGATGTGCCCCACGCCGCCGATGTGTCATCTCTTATAGAGGAGAGCAGCGGTGTGGGGAAGGCTAAAGAGCTCTCTGTGAGCCAACCCTGCAATATTCCACGCGTAAGTTTGCGTATTATATTTACATACCTACCTAATATTAATTCCTATTCTACTATACTTAACGGGAATCAACGCGGGAGTTTTCCTACAGTCAAGAGTGATGTTTTGTATAGAAACAGAATAAATTCAAAGATATATGTATATAAATAATAGCTTGCAATAAATTGGCATTTAGGAAAATGAGCTGTCAAAAGACCAACCTATAAAGATCACTTTTCGGTATCCTCTGACACCACAAACAGTCCTCACCTGGGACACCATGCTGTTGAAGAACAATTTGTACATCGAAGTTCCCAATGGGTGCTTGCCCGATGCATCGAAGGAAGCCTTCGTCGCTCTTCTGGAGTATGCTGAAGAAGTTCTGCGATGTGAACATGCAGTCGTTTGCTTTCCTCGAGAACGCAATGATCGATGTTAGAACAAACTACATTTATAACCTTCGTCGGTATCTTAGAAATCATGAATCTGTATGGGAAGTAATTTATTTTTATTTTTTTATAGCAATCTTGATTCGCACGTTCATGTTTTTGGGCTTCTTCGTGGTTCCACCGGGTAATGAATTGACCCTACCATCGGACAAAGATCATGTCTACATGGTGTACAATATGAACTGAAAAGGAAAATCAACGACTACAGCAGTGAATCTTCAGCATTTTTAAAACTCAAATTTTTTTTATCCAATTCACTTTTATTCCAAAATTACAGAATGTCAGCACGATTAAATTAATTGAATTATCACTTTTCCCACATTCGTTCGTAAGATCAGTCTTACGAAAAGTTATAAATTAGGTATACCATTAGAAAATAGCATTATTGGCAGTACTGTTGATTCAATTTCAGTTAAATTATGTGTGAAGGTTCACGACATCTCATTTTTGTGAATGATAGAAATACCACCGTTCTGTCATGAATAACCGCTCTTGTAAAATAGATTGAAACAATACAGAGGTTAATTTTGTGGCAGAGTTAGACTTGCATCAAATTATCAGAAGAAAGGTATTTCAACAGCAGCGTCCTCTAAGGTGTTTTCACTAGGAATGTTGTATTTAGAGTTGATGTTCGAATGTTTTTGTCAGCTCTTATTGATCATTGAATTTGCTGTAATATCTCCATTATGTTTGTCTACTCGAATTTTCTTTTACTGTGTTGTTTCAAACTAAGCTCTCCCCGTGAGGGATTGGACACATCATCAATATACGTTAGTACTAGCAAAATCAGTTCGAAATTAAAGTACCCACTTACTTCTTATATAACTGGCAGCTCCATATCCTTACAAAAGTTGACTCTAGAACTAAACTTTCATTTGTTGTTCGCCTGTGCGTAGTTGCTCCTCCATCTGCTTCGCAAATACATTAAATTTAATTGAACATAATCTAATAGAACCATTTCTACTATTGATTGTTGATTCTACCAAACCAGCAATTACTACATGTCTATTCGTGTTTCTTATTTTGAGCGAATAGTCAACAATCAATTATTAGGTTTTTTAATTAATCGTTTAACATTTTTTACTTATGTTTTTTTACAATAATTTTGCTTTGCCAATGCACCAACATGAATTTATTGCGCCCGGAGTTGTTATGAATTAATGCAGGGCTCCAAAGCTTAGGCGGAAATAATTGTAACGTTCCATGTTTTGTTCAACTTATGTAGCCGAGTTACCAGACTTATAAGACGGTGGTGGTTACTATTTTTTAGAACTGACTTTGGTACTAGTATGGACCGTCTTTTCGGAAGTTGTCGAGCAACTTTTCTGAGCGAAAAATTTATGTAAAAGAGTATCATCCCAGAAAAGTAAAGTAAATTTACTAAATGAACATCTTAAAGTCTCAGAAAGTTTGAAGGGATCTTATAAATTTCGTAAATAAGTTTGCTAGACAACATCCTTTAGATGAGCTGCAATAAAATATAAAATGCTAAAATGTAAAAAAAATATAAAAATGATTTCAAAAAATAAAAAAAAAACAAATACATTTTAAACTCGTAGGTAGATAACTGCAATTTGTTTAAATAATAATTATTATGTTAGTACGTTTGTATGTATTCTAAAGTTGCTAATTTCCTTACTTTGAATCGTTTTTTCAATAATTATATAATTGTAATTACCTACATATAATTTTGAGCTTTTTAAAGAAAATTATTTTACGTTCATCTTCTCTCCTAAATATAAAAAAATAATGTTCTAACATGTAAACCTTAACCTTTCAAACATGAAATAATTATAGTTGGTATTGCTCTCGAATCAAAAATTTTTAATGTTTGAAATGTGAATGAATTATCAGCATTTTGCGACGTCACGACATTCATGTCAAAGTAATTTGTCATCCGAATACTTGTAAAATCACAGAAAGGTTTATTTACGTGGTAACAAGAAACCAAAGAAGCATATTCTTATGGTTCTGCGCTAATGCTCTCTAACGCGTATGAATGCTATACTAATGCTACGTATCTGTACATTATTACCAGAATATCTTGGTAATTGTGTAATGTAGTTGCAGTGTACTTGCGTAACCTAAATGATCCTCGATGAAACTGGACACCGAAATCAATAACCATATATGTGTCACCTCACGACGCACGCCGTAGTCAGTGCCATAAAATTCTCACAGCTTATCACCCGATCCCGTATGGAAGTTACTACATACTACTCCTTGTCTTCACACGCTTAAATTCATACAGCCTAATGAATTGGCGGATACTCATCTCAACAATTCCACAATTTTCTCCATGCTTAATAATCTCTTGTATATCAATTAATTTCATGTCATAGAATCCTTTGTCCTTTCCAGTTGACTTCATTGTGTAATAAAACTATATTAAATCTAAAAATATATATAGTACTGTCGCTGGCGTATTGTTGTTTCTACGTAGTAATTCTTTCTTTCGTTTAAATTCCTGTAAAACTTGAGCTGTAGGAAAGTTACGACATCACGAACTACAGAAGTAGTAAAGATACGTATCGCAAATAGCTCTCGCTGTGCATACATAGAATGGTGACTGTCATTTTCATCGTGATATCGGTTAACTATACAATGACTTAACTAAGGCTCCAGCATCCTTCCTACACTGTTGTACTATGTATTATAAGTGACTATGAACTTGACCCCTTGTTTTATGATAGTATATAGTATTATTTGCATTTCGTTGATTTGAAAAACTCGAAATGGAGTTTTGAACTGATCCAAGCAACACGTAAGCAAATAGTAATTTTTTGGAAAGCCTTTGCATACTGCATGGACACTGCTTGTGATTTGTGATATTTATTAAACCACATGTGCTAGCAGTTATTTCTGTGCATGTTTCCACCATTAACTGCAGCATTCCGAAAATATGTAGTATTGGTGAAATCTCAGCGGTCCAAATTACACGTCCGGTCATGATCTTGGTCTTGGTAGTTGGTAGTGTGGAGTGTATGACTCGAAGCTCTACTGGAGTTCGATGCTCTAGTTATTTTCCACTGTTTTTGGTGCATAAAGTCATTGTAGTGTGCACGGAACTTAAGAAATCACAATTGTGCTTCTGGCCATAATCATTGTCCCTGTCTAGGTTGGGGCAGTCTTTCAGTTTTGTAGTTGACCATGATTTAGCTGTAAAAACGAAAATATGGATGTTCATCGAATCTATACGGAGCAAATCAGTCTCTGTCGTCATTCCTGATTGTAATGCAACTAAATCCCCACCTGACTTCGACTGTTGGTGCAGATGTACATACATATGAACATGCGATTGTGTTCTACCTGTTATTAGTCTTCTCCAGCTTTTTCAATTCATAAATCCTTGATATATAAAATCTTCGTCATATTTTTAAATACTTATTCAACTAACGAACATCAATTGGAGGAAAACTTTCCGTAAAGCTTATGCAT
>JAAXYX010000408.1:0-40481 GCA_036851915.1 Ptenothrix huangshanensis
AATCCTAGTTTGCTCCAAAGAAGAACAAGACGACGACATTAAGGAGCTTATTCTTGGTCCGGTCCTCAACGGAGTGACTAATAGTGGTGCATCATCCATCGCATCGCCGAAATGTCTGAATCGACAGATTCCTTGAGGACTTGACTCGGCTGTTTCCCGATTGCTCATGGTTTTCCGCGGATTAATGGAAAGGGAGGAGAAGTTGGAAAAATGAAGAAGAGCTGCGTCGGAAACTGCTTTCTGCTCGAATTGGAAGAGACGAGACGAAGTGAGTGAGAATCTTTAATTATATCTATTTGCAATTAGTAGTTGTATTTGGTGTTGGCTATAGATTGGACTTACGGGTAGAAGTTACGAGCGCCGTTGCATTGGAGTTGAGTGCAGTCATGGAGACTGAGATTGTCAAGGCTTTCTTTCCAACCAGCTATTTATCTTTGTCGTCCGCGTTTTTGTCCTCAGCGTTTTTTACCTACCTGACGGCGGATGATGACATGTGTTGCTTACGAGACAGAAAGGAAATTTGTACTCCGACCACACTCACATACGATTCATTCATTCCATGAGGATATTACCTTCCTCCTTTTCACTCACCAATATTCCTTCTTGCTTCTTACGTGTTCCATCTCCATTTCATCCATCCTATTTATCACTCGTACACAGGATAACCATGACACTCCGACACCAACACCAACTCAATCTCCAATCCTCACCAACCAAAAACCAAGAAACCCACCTTACACGCACTCACTTACATTACATACAGATACCTACAACAACCTACATTCAACATTACCCACCATCAACCACAGCACCCCATCACGCTCCTTTAATAATCTTCAACTTACAATCCCAACCCATTCAAACTAACTTGCAAGTAATAAGTCGCTCCAAAGTAAGTCATGTCTCCCAGTCCGTATTCTCTACTTGATTTTCTAATTTGTAAAACACCATGAGTGATACTGAATCATGTAACATTGCCCATGAATCATCCAGCCACTGCGCCAGCTGATCCATTCACTGTCGATTTACCCCACATCAACATCAAATCAAACTCAGCCCAGTAATAATAATCCCACATTTCAATCAAATCACTACCAACACCCAATTATTCAGCTGAACATGAACCGAGCGAGGCTCAACTCTTCCTCCAACTTGATTTCATTTCTTTTCAAACCACCACTTGCTTCTCACTCAGATTTCATACGAACATACCACCACCTCATCCACCAACACTTCTTCACCACCAACTAAATATTACACAGACAGCAGTCAGACAACAGAACGTATCTCTAATAACAGCAGTAGTACCAGCACCAGTAACACCAACTCCAACACACATAAAATACAAATAAAACATCTTACAATCTCCGACCTCCGTCCTAATCTTTAATAAAAAGTTGATGAGCTACACCGACAACCGAAATGCACACATGAAATCTACTCACTACTTACTTGTCTGTATTTGCTCCTCATTCTACTTCGTATAACTCCTCAATCACCAGCTTTAAACCCACACAAATACCCTTGTTCTTTATTATCAAGTGAGACGATGGGAAAACTCATTTCATTATAAGCTTGTCAATTCTTGTTCCAACTTGAACCTTGGCTTTGGCTTTGGCTCCAATTGTCAGTTAAGAATTTCATAAATCCCGGTCCTGATGGAATGGATGGGAAAATCGGCTTCTTGATGTCAACTGTCACAACTTTGGAGACTGCCTTGTGATGAAATCGCAGTTGCAAGGAACAACATTAACTTGTGCCTGTGCACCCACCCAGCTTAAAATTGCCGCTGTTGAATCCTGCGGACAAAAGAATCGTTTAGCAGTTCCAGTGTGTGCAGAATAAGAAAACAAACGCTGCCTGCAGTCTGCCCATGCATGTATCTAAGCAAAGCAAACTCTTTATTATCTTCTAGACTTAGGAATTGTAACAATAATAACAATACTTGCACCATAAAGTTAACGTTTTTGGCGAAATGGGAAGATTGGTGAAAAGCAACTAATTGGTACCGGCTACGGCTACACATATCTGATGTAGAATAAAGTTGCAGTAGCTCGTAACTCGTAACATCATCATCATCATCTTGTTGCATTTCTCATTTTAACTTTAACAGTTTCCAGCCTTGGCTAAATCGCTTCTCTAATTTCGTTTCTGTAAGCTAGTAAAGTGACGGACATTTGGAAAGTTGCGCTGGAAAGTTGCAACTCCCAACTTGTCTGCCCACGATGGTATGGCCAACTAATAATTTGCAAAATAAGTGTGCATAAATAATAATCTGCCTGGTTGAAATGCCGAGCTTGTGTTGGACTGGTTGAGAAAAGGAGATGCAGGAGATGCAGAGCACACTATAGATGCAGACTTAGCTAGAAAATGCTGTTAGTGGATGTGTGTGGTTGTTGCCGTTGCTCGTATATGGCTGACGTTCTTAAATATTTTTTAGCTGTCGATGGATGGATTGAGGATATCGGGAGAGAGAGACAGCGTCTAAAATAGAAAATAGAAGGAGAAGAGAGAATGTGAGGGCTGTTTACGACGGCCATGACGAGATGATAATCCTTTGATGTAACCCATCTGTTATTACTACACATCCCTCCTCATTTTTTCCTTACAGTTCCTACTACTTACGCGACTCGACTTCTTGTGCATCTTGTGCTGATGCATCTTCCTCATCTATTCCTTCTCTCCCAAACTTCCATGCCCTCCTCTTCTACCTTCCTTCCTTCATTTCCGATTTTGCTACTCCTTCAACTTTTACATTTTACGCACGTACATAATCACTACAACTTCCAAGTCTATACACGCACGAGATCTCCTTTCCACTCTTCGTCTACTCGCCGTGTTTTTGGGTAGGAAAGTCGACAGGCTAGGTCTGCTCGTGTTTCCTTTTCCTTTTCAGTCACATTCAAAAGAATCGAAAGACCTGAAGCGAGAGAGAAGGAGAACGATTATGCATAAATCTATAGAAATGCTGAAATGCCGAAATAGTGGAACACATGGACGAGCGGAGCAGAGATAGCTGCATCTTTCCATGAATCCATGAATCCATGTAGACAGGGTTAACCATCAGTTGAAACCCTTGAGTCGTCTTTAACTACGGTTCACTGGCCCTTTCTTCCATCCACACACACACACATACATACGCTAAGCTACCTCGGCCACATACTTGCTCCAGTCTCCACTCCTTCCTTTAGGCTTATGCATATCCCTTCCCGCATTAGCTACACACTATTTTACAATTTACCCAACGTCACCAGATTAACCCAACGATCTACGAGCGCAAACAAACCCTCAAAAACTTAAAATTCCAACAAACTATACTTATAAATCTTTGCGAAATCCCCATGTCAATATTCCCCAATTTATCCTTTTCAGTTTCCGCTTGGCTCGTCACTTAACATGGACCTGGAATATTATCTCGCTCCTATTATTAGTATTTAATTAGACAGCTTCAACCATCTTTTCCAACAATACTCGACCAAAATCCGTTACCTGCCCTTCTCATACGCGTACAAATGAGGCACTACTGTTGCTTCTGAAGTTATGAAAGCTTTGATTAGAATCCTACGACTTGGAATTCAATTGCGAGCGAGACAAATGGACGGAGATCCGTTTGGCGGATAACCGCGAGTAGCTTGATGATATTTGGTTGTATTGATTGGAGCCGGGAATAAAAGGAAGGAATGACTGCGCTAAGAAGGCAGTGAAATGGAAGCACAAGTGTGTAGTGCTAGCGCCTGTAAGCTGATTGTACGTCAAGAGTTAATTTCTAATTATTATTTGTTGTTTCAGAGTGAGACGGAAAAGAGTTGTATGCTTTATAAATGAAGTAATTACACGGGAGTGCACTTTGGCAAGGAATCTACAATATTTCAGGAAAAATATCCTCAATCGCGTACATACGGGAGTGTACACGTATCATATTGGAGGGAGCTACAGGACGAGAAAAGAAGAATGTTTTCATCGCGGATCAGTATCTAAGTATCTAAGGATGTGTCTATGTGTGTATGTGTTGGTTCTGGTACGGCTTCCCAGTTCATAGGGCAACTACTTACTGCATGCAATTATACAATTATGTAAATACGTACGGGAGCTGTTAATAAAGGTACATGCTGGTGTTGCTGTAGTTAGAGTTGCCAAGGTATAAGAATCCGTGTTGTGTAAGTCGGTAGGATGTTGGCCGCTGTCGGATTAATGCCATCCATTTATCTTCCGTCTGGCTGACTATGAGTTTCTCAGGCGAGTATCTATCATGTACACGAAATTGCACTGGAGCTGAAGACAAGGGAAGGGACGACAAGCTTGGCTGTAAACCTCGATAGTCGTGCAGCACCCGTACCACCAGCACACCACTACACAACACAAGCCCAAACTGTAGACGAGGTGGAAGAGCAGAGCGAGGAAAAGAGGAAAAAGCAGAGGAGAATCTTGGAAAAAAACATATGTCTGCCTACTCAGTCACATAGTCGTAAACCGAAGCCATAAAATTTCGACTCATCAACTGTCTTCTCTCAGCTCCACATCCACACTTACATCCATCCCACATATCCACATCCATCTCTATATTAATTCTTCTTCCATATAATCTCCACGACCTTTATCCTCATCCTTATTCTTTCTCCTCCACCAAATCCCAAGAAAAGCAAAACCAACATGGAACAACGAGCATGGAAGGAAACTTGAACAGCCACATTCCACTATCATACTATTAAACAGATACAGCTCATCCCCATTAAATCCGTTATGTCCTCGCTTCCCACATTCCCAAAACAATTCCCACTCTAATGGGCATCGGTCATCCAGATCCTCAGCGAAGCCTTTTCCTCGATTTATCATTTCCCTTTCACCTATTCATCAGCCGGCTGCATTCAATTAACCAACATCACATCTCATCTCATCCTTTTACCCAACTTTTATGGTGCTTGCGGTCCTGGCAGAACATCGGAGGTAGATGCAGGGGCATATAATTATAAGCAGTTAAAAAGTCAAAGGAGATTTCGAGAGCGCCAGGATGAAGGAATGGAGGAATGGAGGCTGAGGGGGAGTTGGAGCAAAGATAAAATAGTTAGTTAATATTAGTTTAATGAGGAGAACGTGGCTGAGGGCATCCGGATTAAGTCGAGAGAAGAAAGCCAAAGCCGGAGTCGAAGACGCCGCTTCGCACAGATGAATCCCGACAACGTGGTGTCATCCTGCTCCTCATTTCATTGAAATATCAACTACGTGTATTTGACACATGATTCCACTGCCGACTTGAAGTAGCTTTTGTAAGGACGAGCAGAGCATCTCGTTGGGAGGAACGGGGAGACGGAGGAGAGAAGTGGAAGGAAAGGAAGGTGGGCCGGGAATGTTAGGATATGGAACATTAACAACAGCGCACTTGCCGTCATAATGAATGTGCAGAGTTGAGTGGCGGTGAGGTGAAACCAAAAATCTCGGAGAATGAAACCACGAATGCTCAATAGATTTAAATCCTTTCAGCGTCTCCTCTCCTATAAGTTCCCTTCAACAAATGAATGTCACGTCGATGGAGAAAAGAGTTACTTTTCATCCTGCACCCGAGCGCTGCTCCACACAGCACCATCCGCCTCGTAATGAACATCGAGCGCCATGTACTTCCGGAGACGAAGACAAATCCCGAGATTGTTTTAATAACAACTGTAGCATAGTGCCAAAATAACCAGTAATTCTATTGTTACTTGAATTAATTGCCGTGAAACACTTGTGTCTCCTTTAGTCCTGCTAGGCACAACGTCTACTCTCTTCTCCTTCCTACCCACCGACCAAATCTCAATGAGAACACACGACTATTCTCAACCGCTAATCCTTGTCTCTCCTTCCCTCCATCCCACCACCGAAGTGACAATGTCATTTCCATTTCCTCCCAACTCCGTCGCATAAAGGCACCCTCTCTATTTCTCTATCGCACCACAAAGTCCACAGAAAACAGGCTGGCTTTTTGTCCCCAGCACAAATCCAGTCTCAAAGTCATTATCTATTCCGCACATCCCCTCTTTCCATCGGAATCTGCAACAAAAATATCATGGCCCCTTTACCGCCATTATTAATTACTTGTCCTTTGTTTCTGCGTCGGGACAGGAATACCTACGAAGGTATTACATCCCTGAACAATTCACCTCAACTTGTAATACCTTTGTGCATGTATTAGCATAACGGCACTCAATACCAAATTGTCAACACAAACTGTTGCACTAATGCCGAATACAATAAACATTGTGTGGAGGAAGAATACAGGAATTTGTCACTGCATCCATTGATTTGTGTAATCTGATAATCCGTGACGTGAAAATCAAGCTTACGGTTGTATGCTAATAGGAAAATGAAGGAAAGACAGAGATTTAGCTGAGCTGGTGAATGTTTGAGTAGCTAAATGAGCGAGGGGGTCCTCAGAATTCTTTTCAAGGGTAGACAAACATATGGGCGATCGCGTTACGCTGACATTTAAATGAGAATTACAAGGCAGGTTTTTGGGGCGGAAGTCGCCAGGAAGTCTGAGGAGAAGATTTTTCCAGGGACTGCAAGTCTACAAGTACACCGTCCACTGCATAAAGGAACAAGAGGAAAGGGATACGTCCACCTACGTCTCACATAATCCATTGCTCCTTCACGGACAGGGATACGAGGGAAGACAAGACGAGTGAGTGCACAAGGCAAGGCAGGGCTAGGCAAAGTCGGTGGGCAAGATTCATGTCGACACTCATTTAGTCCATCAACAAAAGCTGTTGAACCGTGAAGACAAGAAATGAAACGGACCATCAACCAAGAGCTACATGCGTTTAGTTTTTCTATTTGACTTGTTGTTCGAACTGCTCCTGAAAGCTCTTCTTGGCGTTGTACATGTTTTCACGGGCTGGTTGGAGAACAAGGACGGTATGACACAGCGTTACGTGAATGACGACGTCGAACAATGAAGCTATGACCCATGCTTGTCATTCATTGAAACACTCGTTGAGCCACGAACAAACTGAAAAGAAGAATGAGACGAGAAATCTCCATGAAGGGGTAAATAGTAAATAGAGATAGTGCGTCTGTGTGTAGCTCTGACAATGCAGTGAATCGAGTCTCGTCAATGCTCAACTGCCATCCACTGAACGCATTCGATTTGGCATTTCCACTGACTTGTGTGCTTTGTTGGGAGGTGCCCACACCTTCATCTGTCCTTTCTACCTTCAACACAACTCTCCTTCACCGCATCCACTTGACCAACTATGAACTGCCTTCCCTCACAACAGTCAAGTCATTCACTTTGTATCATGTTTGATATCATCTTCACACCATCCACATATTTACCATCTCAAAGCATTATTTATTATCCAAGAATTAAATCCACACCATCATCCCATTCCTCCACAATCCTCATCTCACCATCAAAGCCAATCAACTGCTCCACACATTCGTTCACAAAACATCTTCATCCTCATCGTCAAGAAAGGAGAAGATGGCACATTCTATTCTTCCATTCCACACATCATTATTCACACCAATTCCTTCGGCCAACTATTTCCAACTTCCTGCTCTTTATCATTCCACGACCATCACTGAACGGCCACAAAGTGCAATCATCAAATGCACTCCGCATCCTTTCAAAGGATCAACCTTTACACAACGTATGTAGTCGGGGTAACGCGAGCAAAATCCTTTCAGCAGGGACTTGCAACTCTTCCACGATTTCCACAACAACTCCAAAATAGTACGTAGGTAATTACACTGCATCCAATTGCGAGTATAGGCTAAGGAGCTGTGAAATACTTTGTCCAACAGTTTCATTTGTCTCTCTTTTGTCGTCAATAAAAAAACAAAAGGAGGATTAAGGGAGGAACGTGCGTTCTTGTTTTTACTTGTTCCAACTACCCAAAGCCGCCGCGAAGTATCCACATCCCCATTTGGTGGAATAAGAATTTTTCCAGTGAGGAAAAGAGAAGCAGTAATTTACACCGAATGGCATTGACATTCAGACGTTCACATGAACACAAGCAAGTCGTAGTTGGAGCGGTTTGGTCGCATAGCGGTTTGCCGACAGTCTTAAAAGAAATCCAGGAAATTCCAAAAGATTAAAATATTGTTTTGACAACGTTACTGGTTCTAGTAGAGTTCAACACTACCAAGTCCATGCATACCGGCCGTTCTAATCTTGCTAATGATAATATCCTGATGGGGCAAAATATTCATAAGTCAACAAGTCACTGTTCAAAGAGAGGCTTCCACTTTCAAATTCCATTACAAATTACTGCTTACGCCCTAATAACCATCATTTCTTCGCACATATTTCCCTACACACATCCAATCGACAATCTTCAGCTCCTGTATTACTTCTCATCAATACGGCACAAGGAAAACAACTAATTAGAGTATCCAATCGGTCTGTGCGTAGACATGCATCGAAAGATGTGTAGTGTGAGTGTGTGATGATTGCAGTATTATTTAGTCCGAGTTGACGGACAGATAGTTTGAGTTTTGTTGGAACGCATCAAGTGCAATCGAATTGAATCCATCAGACCCAGCATCCAATCACAATCCGCAGCAAAGGTTCATCATCAGATTGCTGTGTTGAATTCGAATTTGAATTGACAGACCACAGGATAAGTGGCTTTGGGGAATTTGAATGCTTGAAGGAACGCCAGCATGAGGAGAATCTAAAGACAGTAAGATAAGTTATTACGTTAAGTATGCATCGCCACAGTATCATTTCCAAGAGATGTAATGGACGTGAGCTGGGAGAATGAGGATGGAAAGTAGAAGATAAAGGTGGCTGTTGGTGGAGCTGAAGAAGGCCAGGCGAGGCGAGGACAAGAGAAAGAAAGAAGACGAAGTGGATGTGACTGAGCGATGGAAAGGACTGAAATTGAAAAGGCAGACTGCTTGGCTCCACTTCGAACCTTCTCAAGTATTCTCAAGAGTCAAAGTGATGATGATGAGAGCGTCAGCCCATCTACACAACACAAATCAACCGTCACCGTCACATGAAATGTCTCGTCAAGAATTCAACCAAGACTCCATCCAAAATCCAAATACAACTCAATAGTCATTCACGCAGTCATCCCTCTCTTCGCTCATCCACCTCTCATGCCTCCTCCTCCAACTCTCACCATCAGCATCCTCACATCAACAGCGAAGGAAAGGAAACTATTAGCATTTATTAATCCCGTCTCCTCCACTCCATCCACAATCCACTAACAACCAACAACTAATACGCTATCACTCCAATATCACATTATCATAATTATATCTTTATTATTTACCAGTCACACACACACCAACAAATTCTACCATCCTCCTTTCTCAATTTACAGAGTCTAAGTGGAAAATATTTATTTATCACTTACAATTCTCTTCGACATTCTTTTTTTTTACAACCACCAACCAAGTCCCAGTCAAAAGCCAAGAGCACGTCGTTTATACGTCTACTTCTAATTTATGACATCACCTACTTTATACTACCAACTACCAACTAATGACTTGCTAAGTAACGCCATTTTCAAAAACAACCACGGCAAATAGTCTCATTTAAATACAGCACTTACAAATCCATCCAGCACTAGACCATACACCGACACTAAATCATCTTTTCCAATCTCCATTTTCCAAAGAATTCTTTTACTTGGCCTTACCGGATTCCTTCTTAACCATATTCTACATTCACAATCAATTTTCTAGCTTTCAAGTAGCATTTAGTTAACTTTTAAGTAGCTTTAAACTTTCAACTAGTGAATTTTCAAACTTGTGCCTGATTTTATTCAGTCATGGTCAAGAAACTCAACTGACTTTAGCTTGATCGATGGTTGGATTCCGAAAAGCCCTACTTAAATAGTAAGTTTCCCCCAAAAGGTGCATGAGCGTTAAAAAAAACTTTTTGTGCTTGCGACATGCAGTAAGCAATGACTAATTCAGTACAATTAGTTATTATGTAAGTTGATTGTTGATGTGGATTCCGAAACTGTTCACATAAAAAAATTGAAGGCAAGAGGGGAATGTAGAAGGTGTAAGGGTGAAAGAATAAGTCAATTGTTTTGATTCCGTTCCGAGAGCACGTGGGACTTGCTACGAGGAGAAAAGGAAAGAGCGAAAAACCTGGAAGTAATTAAATAGAAAGCGCGTCCGTGAGAGTCAACGACGTAACTCAGAGTGTGCAAGTGAAAAAGCCTTGGTGGCTCCTGCCGTTTCAATTTCCCTGTTACCCGAAGCGACATCTCACATCACCCGAACGGAGCGGGGAAACCCAAAGAAAGTTTGCGAATTCAAAGCTCCTTACAAGATGGACTACCGAGCGTTTCTTCTCAACGTTTGTAGCTCTTCAATGTGCAAGTAGGTTATTAAATAAAAGCAATTAATTACCGTATTTCATCAATAGCCCGGACTTGAATAATTGCTGTGTACGATTAATTGCCGCTTTTACAAAATGTCTATTTTTTCTTTTTATGGTTTTTAAAACGTCAATTTTCGCTTTATTTTGCACTCTTTGAAAGCGCTCAATTTTCTTATTTTGCAATTTTTGAAAGCGCTACATTTTTAATTTGGCACTTTTTGAAAACGTCTATTTTTTACGATTTTTTAATGTAATCGTTTCCCTTATAAGCTTCGGGCTGCGAAGGGAAAATGTGTAATTATCTGGGCAATTAATAATAATCAAATACGTTACATTAAATATAAAAACCGTCTCCAATGTGTATTGCCTTGCATGGTTTTGCTCACTAATTGGGTTTGCAATTATCCACACAATCGAAATTCTTAAACATGATTATTATTATGATAAATATCTTTGTGACGTTAAACCTGAGAGAAGTTTCATTTTGCTGCCAGATTGTAGCATAGTTAAAAGTCGTTTGAATTGAGATTGAGGGATGATTTGTGGCGAAAGAGTGTGTTTTTCTTCTTTTCATGAAAACAAAGGAAATGGAAGGAAGTATGTCAAGGTAAATGGAGCCAGTAGCCTACTTACCTTGCGATACGAAACTGATACGGACGATCCTTGCGATTCTTTAAAAACTGTGCCGACTTGCACTCGTTCGAAGACTCAAGTTGATATTCAACTACCACGTCATCCTTGTCATCTCATCGTCAATGCAAATAAAATTGTACTCTTTGCAAATTGTAAATTCATATGATCCACATTCGTCCTTTGTAAGTTTCTTAACGATCCGACGATGCAAATAATAATTAAGACAACAACAAAACAACAATTAGTTACAAACGATTTTTAATCAATTACGCCAAAAATGCAATTTTTGTAGTACTGAAAACTTTAATCTAATCACAATAGGCATGTTGTATGAGCTCAAACTGATTGCTGCTTTGTTATAGGAGGTATATACTACATATTATGTAATAGTTTCTCATTTCCGATAAAATAGACACCTTGCATGTATAAAATGAAAGCGAACATAAAATGCTTAATAAATACAAATGAGCAATTTGTAGCGGACATTGTTGTATGAAATTGTTGATTTAATCCTGTAGGGATAAAGTTGGCTGAGGAATAAATTAGAAAAAGAATGTATTAATCAATTAGAATTGCATGCATCACATCATTACATACCATGAATAGCAAGGGGACAAATAATGAAAGACTTGAAAAGTCGGATTTGGAGTTGGTGCCAGAGTTGATGAGGCATGACAGCGACAGCAAATTGTCTACCTACATAATAACGATTCGGTTAATATGTCAATTGCGAAGGTCAGAGTTGCATTCGGAAGGAAACGAGGATCTACCTACATAATCTCACCAAATCAGCGTCTATTCAAAGGGAATGTTAATAATTGTAAAAATAACAATTAGTTTAGTATCCCAAGAATTCCGAGTGAACATTCAATGGAACAGAAACTGGCTTTGAATGGAGGAGACGCGGGGAGAAGAAGAAAAATTGTTACATGAATGTAACACAATGTCTCCCTTGCTAAATGGCTCAACGTCAGCTCTCAACCCAATCCAGTTACTACTACATATTCCCTTTAGACATGAGATAGTCCCAGAAGAAGAAGAAGAGCTCGCGAGAAAGAATACATGCGCTTGGAATGAGAGGATTTACATATGTGCCCCCACAAAGCGACGCGTGTTGTCTTAGCCGTATGATAGAAGAATTAAGAATGCAAGTAAAATAAGTAAATAACTGACAGTCCTTCCATCATTTAACGGATTGAATCAAGTGAGCATTAGTGAGAAGAGGAGGAAGGAGGGGTAAGTGGGACTACACGGAGAATAAATAGGAAATGACATAATAGTTGTGATGGAGGGAATGGGACGGAGAAGAAGGTGCTAAGATGACAGAGGACGCGAAGTCGACGGAAGACGACGGAGACAGGAAGGACGATGAGAATGCCAATATTCTGATGCTTTTATTAGACTCAAGTTCTGGTTGACACGCTCCTTGTTGTCATTCCTTTTACCGGGCATTCCGCCAATCTCCAGCCGTACCACGCATTCACAAATTCACAATTCAAACTGCCAACCTAGAAATCCACATGAGAACATACACTCATTCCAGCCCACCAAAAGCTCACGGACTAGGCAGTGGAGAAGTGACTGGTGAGAAGGAGCGAGAGGAACAAGTCCGTGTTGTGTGTGAGTGTAGCACATCCATCCATCCGTCGCATCTTTGCAGTGTCCCAACACTTGAGCCACCATCTCCACAACACTCGAGATACTTGTTAAAGCCTCCGCGTTGCATTTCACTCTTGTCTTCGTATTTTGGATTCTCGCACACCATTGACTCCACGCCAATTCCCTTCCACCTACTAACTACCCAGAACCAAGAGGAAACAGCGACTACTAACCATCGTCCCAAAGACCCGAGAACCCAACACAACAAGAACGACAACTGAAACGTCAGTCTGATCTTTCCTCGCTCAACTTTATTTCAGAATTCCACGCAGTCACAAGTCGACTAGCACTTCCTAAGCAAAGCCAGGCAAAGGAAACGAAACCATCTTGGCTTTGGCTTTGGCTTTGGCTTTCCCTTTGGCTTTGACTACCAGTAAAGAGCAAATCAGATTGATTTTTTTTTCTTGAAAAAATGTATTTTTAAAATAAATGTAGCACAAGTGCAGGGAGAAGGAGTGCGGAGAGTTGGAGAGATACACGGTTACCGGGACCCAGGATTCAGTTTCACTCTTGAGATCCGGAGCTTGAGAGTGAGGACTGTGACTGTGAGGAGTGTATGAAGCCATTCACGACGACACCATCGCCACCACATTCCCCATGCACTCTCAACATCAATCACATCCTCATCCTTTCTCTACACTGAAATACCTAGCGTAGCTCATCTTATCTTAAACATCCGCCGAATTTTCATTCACTTGTTCCTTCGTTAGTTTTTATTGAAACCATTTTAAAGGTTGCACTCACTTGGATCTGTTTTCATCTTTTCATTTCTCGGCGATTCAGTGACATCCGCGCCTTGGAGTTTTACCGATGACGTGATCGAGTTGGAACTTGTAGGCTATCGTCTTTACTTGTGCTTTGACTGGTGACTTGGCTGGTACCCGGTTCCAGGATTCTCTCCCTAATCTTTCTACCTACACTCGATCTTCAAATATAACTTGAACACACGTAGTCCTACGCCATCAACTATTTTCAAGAGTTATCTCCGTTTAACAAGTCAGTTGCAGTTTTCTCTCCAAACTTCCAAAATCTAAAATCCAAGTGCACTCCAAGGAGCCATCATTAAGAACTAACTAATAATCAGCGTAAGGAAGTAATCGCGGATCGAGAGTAAGAGTGGGAAAGCGGGAAGAGAAAGCAAGGAAGGGACTCGATTAATGGGCCACTACATCGGACTGTCGGATGGCGAATTCAAAGAAGAGTTGCTCAAATGGAGAAAACCGCGGGATGATTTCGAAACGTTGGCGATCCGGGAAACGATTGATCCAGGAACGTTTGCGACAAATTGTTTAGTTGTTCCCATTGTCACGTCGTCTGTCTTTGTTCTTCATGGGCCAGCTGCCAAGCAATCGGAACATTCTGTGAGTACCTTTTCACACGCTGAATTATTCACACATTTTGATTAGTTTGTCATTTTGATTACGACTGTACTTCTTGTTTCTTTGGCTGATCTCAGCTTTCTAATCCACACCCGTCGTTTCATTTTCATTCCTACGCCCTCATCAGTCCTTCCTTCCGTCCACTTAATACGCACACCTTGCACACTTGGGATTCACATCCACTCTACCTCCGACCAGCACCTCCGCTTTCTACTTTCGATTCTGTTCTTGACCATAGAGACTTGACTACCCTAATCATCTTTGGATTGATAATAATAGACTTAAATGTAGTTTACAATGTGGGGCTGATTCAACTAATTTCTTTGCTTCCAATCAATGTTTGTATGCAGAAATATTTCAATGATGCAATGGGACTTGATTAGGGCTATCACTATGGCCGCTGTGGAAATCCAACGCGGAATCTTTTCGAGTCAGCCATGGCCAGACTAGACGGAGCAAAGCATTGTGAGTTACGGGAAGCGCGTGTGTAAAAATAATATTTGAGAATGTTTCAAGCGACGTCAAAGGTAGACGAGATGTAATTGACCGTGTGTGGATTCGGAATTCGCAGCTCTCGCGTTCTCGTCGGGTGTAGCCGCCATCTCAGCTGTCGTTCAAATCCTCTCACAAGGTGATCACATCATTTATGTTCAGTGTACGAACGGTGATTCAGACTGGCTGTTCCGAAATAAGTGGAAGAACTTTGGAATCCAAGTTGAGTTCACCTATAGCAGTGCATGTGAGAGCATTTTGCAACTTATCCAATCAAATACCAAGGTACATACATCATTACATATTTAACTTTTACATTTCCAAATTCCCTGCGCCACAATTCACAGCCACACTCTTTTCAAAGCACATGATTTTATTAATAAGAACCAACATGTGACAACATTTGATGCACAAACACCTCTTGGCCCGACTTGCCCAGTGTGACGAGAAAACGGATCATGAAATGGGTAACTGAATAAATGAGTCCACTGTTGTTGTGCACAGATGGTTTGGCTAGAAACTCCTGCAAATCCCACTCTAGCCATCGTGGATATTGAAACGATCTCCCGGGAGGTTCACAAGAGACGGAGCGATATTTTGATAGCTGTGGATAATACATTTATGACGCCGGTACTTCAACAGCCGTTGGAGCTGGGAGCTGACGTTGCCATTTACTCGTGTACAAAATACTTATGTGGCCATGCAGATGTCACGATGGGGTCCCTCACATTCAACTCTGACGAGCTGTACAAAAAATTTCAGGAAAACCAAATCTGTAATAAACAAACCCAAACTGTCATTTCTAACAAACCATTCCAAAAGTCACCAATTCCGCCAGTGCACAACTCAAGGACGCAATTCCAAATTTGGAGTAACTGATTTGTCTTCAATCGTACCTTTAGGTTTGGGTGGAATCCCATCTCCCTTTGACTGCTATTTAATGGTTCGCAGTTTAAAGACACTTCCACTGCGAATGAAAAAACATTTTAGCAACGGACTGAAAATTGCTCACTTCTTGGAGAATCACGAATGCGTCGAGCGTGTGTTGCATCCAGGTGAGCCACAATTCAAAGCACTACAACAACACATTCATTAATCGCCTTTCCTAGCACTTGTCACTCAATCAAATCCTTGGTAAATTCCTCATCAGGTTTGAAATCCCATCCACACCATCAGCTGGCTTTGGACCAACAGTACGGACATTCAGGAATGGTGGGATTCATCCTCAAAGGAGGGATCAATGAAGGAAACGCTTTCTTGGATGCACTTCGCATTTTTCAGAAAGCTCCTTCTTTGGGGGCTGATGTCAGTCTCGCTAGTTTGCCGTAAGCCAGGATTTTAATTACAAATACCATTTACGCCTCCAGCCAATCCTTGGAAATTAATTAACTTTAATTTAATTAATTTCTTTCCTTTCAGGTCCACAGCAAGTCACTCCTGGCTGCCAGAGTCGGAGCGACTGAAATTAGGAATCAGTGAAAACTTCGTTCGTTTATCGGTGGGTTTGGAAAGTGCCGAGAAATTGATACAAGACTTAGATCAAGCGCTATACAAGGCAGTGCCTGCAAGTAATATTAACGGCCACGACAATCCAATCATACAAAATGAAACTGACTGCGATTAAATACACGTAATTAATCTTCACGTTTCACTCGAGATGGAATCTCGCGCAAGAAATTCAATATTTTCGAATTCTGTATGCAGTGCTTGCAGAATTGAAATGATAATTTAATCTTTCAGATTTAGCCTTATAATTAACTGATTACAATAATAAATGATTGCTCTTCTTAATGCTCTGTTCTCATGCTTCCACTACATTATTTAAGTTTCGAAAGATTGTAAACGCTTGAAAAAAATCAGCTAGGATTATCATGTATTTGTTAGAAAAGTATAGAAGTGTTTTATTTTATTGCTAGCTTCCATGTAATGTATTGTGATTTTGGTAAGTATAGGTGCTGGAGTACATAGAGTTACTGCGTAACACAACATGTCACACACGGAATAATACAAGAATATAATAATCCTAATTAAGTTGTCAAATGTCAATCACCAAAGGACAAGGCGGGCGTTGCCCTCGAGGCAAATCTGTCTGATTTCCCAGTCGTCGATGATAGCACAATGTATTGTGTACGTGCCCTGGAATTAATTTTATGTTGACCATATTATTATATTATCGTAGAGCAATCCCATTGTGTTTGCACAGCGTCGTTCCACAGTCAAAATATGCCAAGCCATCTTGAAGCACTTAACATACTTTGACTCTGGAATGACGGTACGGGTACACACTGCTAAATTAACTAGACTTGTTGTCGATTCTTTCCAAACTGCAAGAAGTTTAAATAAAATTTATTTCTGCAAATACGAACATGCAATGCACCGAGACCGACGATGGTTCAAATTCCATTTCTTCCCACCGCCCTCGCATGCATGTAACAATAGTCTCGTTTATTTTATTTTCGTACCACTTTCACTTATTTCGCATCAAAACAAAACCATTGATCTCGTACAATGTAAGACAAAATAATAATTATGACTGGGAGCATCTCTTACCGGAGGAACTGCAGGGATTTTTACATTCGTGCCATAAGTGTAGGTCTGTCCAGCTACCACTGGGCATTTTGCACCATTTCCGAGCTCCTCACATACATCCCACTCGGCAATAGTTTGCGGCTGGTTCCACACAACGCTCCCGCATTTTATTCTATGCTTGGTCGAGTTCCGGCCTTGAATTTAATTCACACAACACTTTACTAAACATAACAATTATCTACCAACAATCCTACAATTTTTGACAAAGGCAAATGTATTTTTCAAAGAGTATGGGGGAAAAGTGTAATTAATTTGAATTGATTTATTAACTCGGAATGTAAGTCACATCTGCTCGGTAGGTCCGTCCGCGGACGAAGGTGCATGGAAGGGAAGTGCAGTGCTCTATTTGGACCCCAAGCAACTGGCCACCCACAGCTGACGCTATTCATTGGAAGGGAAACAAAGATTTGCTTTTTAATATCCTCCGCAGTCAACAGATGGCACTGTGCAACCTTACAACTAAATAAAACTTGATTTTCCCTTGTAAAACTATAAAGCTGCAAAATAAAACTCACGACAAATATTCTCCATCTGAATGTCCCCAGTCATTCCCTTTGAAATCAGAGAGACAAACACTAATGATAAAACCACTTTCATGGCCAACGCGCGTCCAACACCAATTTTTTTCCGGCTCATTAAAACCCCTTAAAAAACTTTCAACAAGTATGAGAAAGCTGACTCAAATGATCAAAGTATGTAATCAAGTGATCGGCGTGTAAGATTCAAAATGAGCTAAGTCCAAAAAAGTCTAGAAACAAATCGAGGTATTTCATGTCAAATGAATTCTTAAATGTAAAGTACGAAAGTCAAGCTAAAAGTTAAACTTATCTACAAGCCTTAATTTGTTTCTACAAATTTTTGGACTTGTGTCATTTTTAATTCTTTTCTTAACCGACGAAATGTAATTAATTACTTGAGAAACAAATTGAAAAGTGAAAACTCGTGGAAAATTGACAAGTGGGGACAAAGAGTTGGGTAGAGAGAAAGAAGATGAGTGAGGAGGTTGGAGTAGAAAATGACTAAGTGTAGCTCTAGCTGTAGCCATGTAGTTACTGACATTAGTAGGTGACAGAACACAATGCTCAATTCAATTTGTCAATCCCAACCAAAAGAACAATGAATTACATAATTACCGCATGTATTATTTATAAGTGTAGTAGACACAATTAAGGTGAACACATCCCGAGCCTGAGTTATTGAGAGTAGAGATTTGAATCAACTCAGCTCTTCACAACTTCTTGCCTAATGCCAACGCTAACAGCCCACGTATGAACACACAGCTAGAAGGAAGATCATCTGTTACGCAAATCAATTGAGTGACTAACACAACTCTGCATGTACAAGTGCCTGATGATGAATTGAGCAAAATCCTCACCTCAACATCCTCCTGCTTTTTCTCTTGCAATTTGCGAGCAATTCTAATTTATTTCTCGTAGGTATCATCGATACCACAACCACAGATAACTCGACACACGAATCACTCAAGAGCCAATACTCGGAACTGTCTCAACATCAATACTCCAGCTGCAACTAATTGCTCAATTGCTCTACTTATCTCCTACTGTCATTCTACTTTCCTCCAAACTTGATTCTCTCCTTTCCATCCCCTGCGCCATTCCTAATTTAGAATCATCAACAACGAATTTCAAGCCACAACGCTAACGCAGTGTATCCAGTCTACTTTGATTAATTGTAATTATTAGTAGCGTAACTAGGCGTAGACCACGTAGACCTACGCCTACAAAGCATTTTTAAAAATACACTCCCTTTTTAAGGCTTCCACAAAAAAGACATATTTTTGTAAAAAAAAAAAAAATTCACAAAAACGACACAATTTTTTAATTTTACACGAAAAAAGTAGCTTTTTCGGGTCTACACGAAAAAAATCCTGCGAACGCTACTGATTCTAATATTAATTAGCAAGGGAATCCGTCCTCACGGAATACGTGAGAGAAAAATGCTTAACGTCGTTTAAGAAGCAAAGTGGGGCATATCCAATTCTGAGTGTAGGAAAAGCGGGGGAATTCCATAAATACTTAAAAGTAAAGTGGGGCATATCCAGCATAACTAGCACAAAACAAGTGGATATGCCCCACTTTCCTTTTAAGGACTTATGCATTTGTCCCGCTTTGCCTTTACGCAGAATTGGATATGCCCCACTTTGCTTCTTAAACGACGATAAGTTGCTTTGACGTAAATACATGTAAGAAGTAGTTAACAAATGATATCAAATAAATCTCATTATGTTTTACCAACCAACTCTTTTCCTTCTATACTTCCCCTTCATACATCCTACTCCGATTGATATCCATGTATAACCCTCGATTCCTGCTCATTTTAAATTAAAAAGTTAGTTAGGTATGGGGTTCTGCATAATTATACGATAATAGATTCTACTATAGATTATATTATAGGTACTAGTGCAGATTTAGCGTAAATTTAAAAAAAAATTTGTAGGCCTAGACCTGCAAGACCTAACCCTGCCGAAGCTACTGACTTTATCATTACTACAAACTTTGCTAATTTTGTTTTTATTCTGGAAGCCCAATTCTTGTTATATTTACAAAATAATTGAAATTGTTTATTGAGTTGATTATTACTAAATTGTTTATCTTGAACATCTGCAGTCCTTTGTCAAGAACTCCACAAGTTAACTCTTGCACTGATACTGCATTGTAGGGGGAAAAAATCTTGATTTTTCTCCTGAATCACTCAGCTATTGGTTGCTTGAATCTAATCTTATGCGATGTAATGATACCGAGAGGAAATTCGCCATCTTGTCTTACTCCCGCCTACCTGTAATTCTGTGAAAGTGCGACTGGAAATGTGTAAGTCCAACGTGAGAACCCTGGAAGAACCGTTGCTCCTGAGACAAAAGTTTGATGCAGTGGGCCTTGAGATAAAGATAGCGATGAAGCGAGTAGCCAAGAGCCTCCAACTTTCCTCTTGATAAGACGCAAAAGGCCTGAGTAGCATACACGAAACATTTTGACTGAAATGTAAATTACACGGCATCATGTGCTCAAGTGATTGAGATAATAGCAACTTGCTCTATCCCGTTACGACTAATTACCTTCACGGGATGCGATGAGGATTGCGGATACAGAAACAGAATGGCCGACTGACTACAAGAGGAGAGCAGTGAGAATGAGAATGACTTTGGTTCATGGCCACTTAATGAATTAATGAGGCGGAAGTGTGTACATTAGATTTTGGAATGGGTAGCACAATGATGGGAAAATAAATAAAATCAATCACCGTCCATACTCCCTCCGATCCACTTCCATCCAAACTCAGCCAAGTCCCTACTGCCGACCTACACTCCAACCTACTCTGCCTATATCAGCATTTCATTATACCCTCCTCTACAGCGTCTATAGTTTAGTATTTAGTACTACTTTCAATAACAGTAGCGTCCGCAGAGGGTTTCTTGGCCCATGCGCCTACAAAGGATTTGTAAAAACTCTACAAAGATGCAGTTTTTTTTAAATTTGCACAAAAACGATCCAGTTTTTTAGGATTTACAAGAAAACAGATGCAGTTTTTTGAAATTTACACATAACCACATGCAGGTTTTAAACATTTACACCAATACAGATACAGTTTTTTAAAATGTACACAAAAACAGATACAGTTTTTTAGAATTTACGCAAAAACAGATGCAGTTTTTTAGAATTTACACAAAAACAGATGCAGTTTTTTTAAAATGTACACAAAAACAGATGCAGTTTTTTAGAATTTACACAAAAACAGATGAAGTTTTTTTAAAATTTCCACTAGATAAGAGCCAGTTTCTTGAGCAGGTCTACGCGAAAAAGAAAATCCTGCGGACGCTACTGCTCAATAACTACACTCAAGAAATTGTTCTACTTTCCTGCATATTTCTTTCCGTCCCACTTAATCCAGTGACTTACGTACTTCCAACGGCGCTAGTTGCCGTGTTCTCAACCACTACAAACAGTTGTGTCCTGTCAGTCCCTCAATTCCCTTTCTCCAACCTGCTACAACTTTCAATAGCAACACATTCTCAGCTCACTAATTACTAGCTCCAATCTTTAAAAATGTCTTATCTTACAAACTGACATTACTACCCTTTTGATTCTCATTTCAAACTGAAACTTAACTGACAAAAAAAACAAAGAGCAGAATTCACCTAAGCAAGGACGTTACTAAAGACATTACATCCATTTCTCGTAGAAGTGAAGGATACGCCTATACATGCTTTACTTTGGTTGATCTGACACTTATGACGCGAGGGAAATTGTTAGTATGCCATAGATCTACCGGTTGCGAACACCTTAAGGAAATAGAGTTGAGTGTAATTACAGGAACCCAAGCTTATTTTAGTTGTAGTAGAGCAAGTGGTGAAGGAATTAATTTGAGAGAACATGTTGGCTGAGTATGTACCCTCGGAAGTAATATACGCAGTACTTAGGCGATTACCACAAGCTGATTACGCAACTACAAACCGCTCATGAAAATAAGTTGCTACACGAGTCAGATTACTAACGGTCTCAAGTTTCCATCCACTTAGTCCCACTTTGGTTTCGCCTCTTTACGGTCTAGAATGCGAGAAAAGATGAAAAGAGAAAGCAAGGAGGTGGACGACGGGGCAAAAGGTAGGAGACAAGATCCGTGGACGTGAATGAGACGTAGGACTATTGGACTAGAGGAGATTGAAGAATCGCTTCCCTTGAGCCTACAACTAAGGACAAGGCTCAAGGAGGAAGGAGAAGATGGAGTCTGTGAGAGATGCGTGTTTGAAAAAGAAACTTGGAAGGGAATTTCTTTGAGGGAATTAAAGTTTGGAAATGAATTAAAGTTATTTTGGCGGCTGGATGAGTGGATTCCAAAGACAACATGAATTGGTAGTTTGTATATTGATTTTGTACCACGGAACAGCAAACTGTTTGTCTTGTCCATGACTGCATGTGTTCAACTTTCAACTTGGTCTTCGTCTTCTTCTTCTCGTCTTCACATATTTCTGCGCTTCTAAATGCTCTTTTTTCTCGTGCCTTCCTCGCTTTTACGTACCTACAGAGACCCAGACACGGCTCCTGCACCTTTCCACCTACAGCTATGGTGACTATCGTGACTCCATCCACTCTATAGTCGTGTCTCCGGAGATGACTTGGGATCCTTTCCGTCTCGTTACATAGGATTGCCCGGCTGAGGAGCACACGACAGGATGAAACTCATAGCACTGCGTTGCTCTGCTCGATGGCTCCATGGCTACGATAGTATTGAGATTTGGAGATTTTGAGTGGCCAGGAACTATTTGCGTCTGTGTTGGATTGCAGCTGAGATGGCATTATGTGGAAGGAGAAGTTGGTCGTCCAATGAAAGGGAGTGGAACACCTTAGACACCAGACACCCATCTATGCAGCCTGGTCCGCCTGGTTTCACTTGACTTGCCTTTAACTTGACTCTCTATTTACTTTGGTGTATGACTGGTGCTTAGTTATTTGGTTACTGCTTTGGTCCTCGCTCTCGTTCTCTTGAGCGGGATATGGCTCCGGTTAGTCCTGGAATCGGTGAATTGATGAGTGGAGAGGTGAGTACATACTTGTCGATAGGCAGAAGGCACGCGGAGGTAGGTTGAGAGCTGAAATGCCCGAAATGTCATGCAGGTTCTCACTCTGACAGTTATGGAGCAATTAGAAAGCTATTAGATGCATGAACTTCAACAGATTCCTCCGTACAACTTCCTTTTCATTATTATCTTGTTTACACAGGCCATCGACTTATACGACCAGAAAAATATCTGCTAACACACCATTTAACACCTTTCTCTTGTCATCAATATCAATCAACGACTGAACCGATCAAATCAACTCTTTCTCCTCAAACCAAAAACCTGGAAACAAACACAAACCCCGAATAAGAAAACCACACGAGAATTCCAGTTCAATCCGAACCCGATCGCCCGATCCCTCCAAGTCAACGCTCAAGGAAACGCCAAATGAAGGGAACCAAGAAATACTAAAAATGAAACCAAACCGTTGAAACGGTTCGAGAAGAATCGGAATCATACAGGAGCAACAGCAGCACACAGCCAACCATTCAGTTCCCCATTTCGGGAATGTGAGAACGCGAGACGAGGCCAAGAAGCCCAAGGAACTACAGCCAATTCTTTTATTCCCCTTTGAATAGCTCCTGAGATGAGACGAGTCATGGATGGAAGATGTGCAGGTTCTTATTACTTATCAAATGTTCACCCTCAATTCATCTCAACACATCCACGTCCCCCATAAAACACATCAACCGGCCATCCATTCATTTCTCGTCCATCATTTCGATTCATCCTTCCCATCCCAATCGCTCACACACACCACCATCGTAAAAATTGCCAAATGTAGAATATTATTACAACTTTTTTCCATTTTCCCCCCTTTTTTCTTTTCTCTTTGAAGGCGGCTCTCGTACTTATTCTGTGGTGTTTCGTGTTGTCTTGTCAAAGGCAAAAAGAAGAAATGGAAGGAGGCAAGAGGCGAAGGATGAGTAAGTGCTTTAGCTCAAGTTCTAACTCTCCTCAAAATACAGGCGACGAGATACGATACGATACGACTTTGACTTCTCTTCCTCTATCATCCAGGTCATAAAACCATGTTGAATTTTATTTTATTTTTTTCACGTCTTCTCCTTCTTCCCTTGTCTCGACTTGTTCCAGCAGCTCTTATTTGCTCTTTCTCAGTTCGATTCCTTCATTGTTTCTCGGTGTATAATTATAGGTACTTGGATGTGTAGTTAGTTGATGGTTGGTTAGTAGCATGGCTAGATAATGGAAGGATGGATAGGAAAGGAGCGATCAGATCGTTAATATATTTTTTATTTTTTAACTGTAACTGGAAAGAGCAAGAGCAGCTGGTTCCATATGGACGGAGTGAGGAAGGAGGAAGACAAGTCTAGGATGGGAAGGAGCAGAGGTAGCAAGTACGAAGGCGAATGGAAGGAGCCAGGAGACGAACAAGTTGGAGTTTAGGAGTTGGAGGATTACAGGATAGAATAATAATATCCTATCAAAGAAGAAACAACACGGGTTCACGTTCTCGCCTTCTCTCGGCAGAAACAGCTTCAGGAGCAACCGGAACAGAACTGCGAGACGAAGCAAAGTTAAGTCAAGTATAAAGCAACAGAGCAACTTCACCTGATCTCACTCATTCCTCCAATTTATTGCCCACATTCCTTCCAAATCTTTTACATCCCAAACTCACTAGAAATACTACAAGGAAGCTCCACGTAACTCTATCTACCTACTTCCATCCTGTTTTCTGCAATTCCAACCAAAAGCAAGTCAACCAACAGCACTACAACTCAAATCCAACTCAAGGATCAGCAAATAATGCAAATACAGATACTTTTCCATTCCAAATCCCTCATTAGCTTCCACATTTGCTTTTTTCTCTGCCAAGCCAAGCAAACGGACTGAAATGTATGTAGAGAGGTGGGTCACTGCTGTTTGAGCATTGGGCAAATACATAGTGAAAGTGATGATTCCGTGATGAGGGAATCTTTTAATTGGAGGATGAGGATGTGAGAACAGAAGGGAGACGAATACTTGAGCGACTGGATTACTGGATTCTATTGTTGATTGTAGTGTATTGAAAGGATGGTGGGATTGTGTTTTATAGCTGTATTGAATATTGAATAGAATGGAAACGGGAAGGATGTTTTTAGGGGTGAGGAGGAGTTGCAGGAGCCAGGAGAGTCAGGAGTATCTGTAGAGGAAAAAGAAGGACAAGAGTCAAGAGCTTTTGGACCCACCGCTATTTGATTATTTATTTTATGAAACACATTGCGGATCTAATGACTTGAGCTGCACCAACATCTTTCATCTTATAAACATATGCCCTTGTTTCCAACCGACATCTCTTCTCCTCCAAACTTCTCATCCCATCCAACATGTTCCTCTTCCAAGTCCTCTCCTCCTCCAAACGCCTCTCCACTCTCCTCGCACTTTTATCTCTCTTTATCTACCTTACTTATCCTTTCTATCGAATCCTAACATCCGATACAATTTACCAAAATTCCCATATCTATTTCTATGCCCAGCACCAACACCACAAAAAACATTAATCTGTCCAAATCGTTAACCATCGCACCAACGCAACGCTAATAGCTCATTTCAATTCGACACCATTCCATCCTCTATCTCCCGCACACATCTACACATTCTACACGATTTCATTCTCTACACAATCTTTTCCACACCAACATTTAACTCCGAAACATTCAATTTTTCCTGCCAACATTTCCACCATGTCATGATGTCCTTATTTCATTTAACTTCTTTTCACCAGATCAAGTTTCAACCGAAAAGATGAAGGTGGAAAATGGTGACTTATGAGAAACTGTAATCGGGGATTCAATTATGCTAAGGTACTGGCAATCTATCAGAGTAACCTGTTCTAAGCCTATGAATTCCTACTAAATGTGAACATTTTCTAGATCCAAATCGAGAGGGAAAGAGAAGAAACTGGGTTACTGTACAATTAATGAGGACATTAATTTCCATAGTTATATTTGCATGCTCAGTCATGTATGTATAAGTACAAGGATGAGGCGTAGACATGCCTGTGGGTCCATTAAGCACTGTCTTTATGGATGCTACAAAGTAAAGTAAAATTGATGAAACAATGGAACATGATATGGGATTGGTGGAGCAAGAGGCTTTAACTCAACTGGTTTTGAATTACCATATGATTCCAATAATAAATAAACTGATAAGAAAAAAAATCAAGTACTAGCTTTCGACTTGGAGAGGAAGAAGAGAAGCGGCGATATTCTTCACAGAATCACTCAGACACAGCTGAGACACGATGAGTAGCGGTATGCCATGCACAAACGATGCGAATGCGTGTAAAGTAAAGTAATGCTCAGGTCAGGAAAGGAAATTCACTTTGTGAACAAGGACTGTCACTTGGAGTGTACTATGAAAATACAACTGGGGTGTCGTCGGTCTTGATCTTTGTTTTAACTTATTCCACGTTTCAATTTCAAATAATGCCGTTGGTACAACATTTTGACTTGTGACTCCGACTTTCCTGACGGCCCTCATCCTCACTCACGCCAAAACTGCCCAATAACAATAACGAGTCAAAAACATCCGACAACATCGACGGTCCACTTGTACACACAACGACACAACCGGTCATTATGTATGTCTGTGGAGTGAATGGGAAAGCCTAGTGCTACAACATCATCCAATCTACTTTAGACAGTTGCTTGGTGGGTGGGATTCGGAAAACAACTTTTTCCTTTTACTTCTTCCTACACTCTCCCAAACGGCAATCTCGAATTTAAATACAACGCATTTCTTACCAGTCTTCAATGAGTAATAAGACATTAAGATTTTGTGCAATCCAAATAAGTTGGAGATCCCTAACTTGTCTCTAATCGGAGAATACTGTAATCAATGATTCAAATCTCGTACAAATTAAAGATTGGTTAACTTGAGATATCATGTTGGGAGAGTGTAGAAAGCAACTAGTCAATATATTATTGTAAGAATTCCTTTCAAAGACACATGTCCTTTAATGTCCTTACTACATCGGCCGATATCATACGCCATTAATCACAAAGCGGACTACGACTACATATAATACAGACAGAGTTTATACCGCAGTCTTGACCGAAAAATCTTCAAATGACATTGATTGCTACTGAAGCATGTTTACCGACCATCAATAACCATTACAGACAAAATAAATGTCACGCAATAAATTGTTCTCTGTCACTCGTACGCGATAACTGACATCATTGTTGTCTCTTGAACCAATAAAATGATGGACAAATAGCTCTCTAAAGTAGTTCGGCATGATCTGGTCTGGTCCGCTGTGACAGAACCGGACCAGATTAAACAATGTTTTGCAAGATAGAGTTCAATTTAGATGCCACAATAACAAAATGCATAAAATGGACAAAAATCAGAAGAAATAGATAATAATTAATAAATAGCATAGGAAGATTTTTTTCTTTTTGTAATTTTATCAGTCATTTTATTCTGAATGGTGTGATCTGGTTTGGTCCAAATTCACCAGACTGGACCACCACAGAATAATTTTATGGTCGGGACCATACCGTACCAACCACTACTCATTACTTGAGGAGAATCGGGAGTTGTAAGTTACTTTACTGCTGTTTGAATATGAAACGTACTTAAATACGACTTGATAAAAAAATTGTTGATTAAATGTGTAGTGACGGACTTTGGCCAATTAAGGTAGTAATTAGAAAGAAAATAGGGCAGTGTGAGTAGTGTTGAGCGTGGTAAGAAGACGAAGGAAAGGGTAACTATGTTTTAGCCAACGCAACTTGTGGATGTTGGAAGTTAAATGTGAAGGCGAACGCATGCATAAGAAAGAGTATGTATGTGATTTGGAAGACGGAGATGTTCTTGGTATGCTCATCCTGATGCTGACACACGTATGGAAGTTAAGAAGAAGTTGAAGTGATCATGTTATGGTTCAAGGGAATGCATCGCATATCTCTCTCGCTCTCCTCACAGCACAGATACAAACTACAACAAATTACAAACTACCTACGACCTACGCTGTAAGCTGTGCACAACACCACGTAAGTATCCATAGGATTTCTTTCGGTGATTTTTGACTTGGTGTTTGAAGAAGAACGCATGTCTGCAACAAATCTTTAGACATCTTGATCTTTTGATGCTCTCCCAGCCTCCAAAACGACCAGCACCAACCCTACGCTCCTCACTTCTTTCACTCAAAATAATACGCCTAATCTCTACCCAACTTTCTTCAATCTCCAGCATCCCTTCACAAGAGTCATACCTCCAGTTCATTTTTCTTTTCCTCCTCTTCCACTACTTTGTTACCGTTCCAATTACCTTTATCCGAAACAAAACACTTGCATCTTCAACTAATGGTGGCGTTATCTTGATCTACATCTCCAGTGTAGCTCAGTGCATCGAAACCTGGAAAAGTTGTAAAAAATTAAACTGTTTGAAATCGCAGGTATTCTGATCACTTGATTATGTTACATCATCACTGACTGTCAATATTAATAGGTCAACTATGAAATTGGATAATTATTACATGCGAGAGTCAAGGATGATGGCTTCAAGTGGAAGTGGTGGTGGAGGACCGTTGATTTCGTCGACAGTCAATTCTGGACAAGAAGGATTTTATCAAATTAATCATAGTCACAATAGTGGAGTGGGATCAAATAGCAACAATGGAAACAGCGGAATAAACGGGAGCAGCAATAATAATAACAATAATCCAGAGACTATGGAGAGCAGTGTAAACAAAGGTGGTGGTGGAAGTGTTGACGGTGGGTTGAACGGTGGTGGTGGCAGTGGCAGTGTTGTTGGTGTCATCGGCGGTTCAAGTTCGAAAAAGAATGCGACAAATTCGCAACAAAGTGCGACCGGAGGAGTCGGTCACAACAGTCGACGACAAGAGAAGCCTCCATATTCCTACATTGCCTTGATTGTGATGGCCATCCAAAGTGCACCCACGAAAAGACTCACACTAAGCGAAATCTACGGGTTTCTTCAACAACGCTTCACATTTTTCCGTGGTTCGTACCAAGGGTGGAAAAACTCTGTTCGTCATAATCTCAGTCTGAATGAGTGTTTCATTAAACTTCCGAAAGGTCTGGGAAGACCCGGGAAAGGTCACTACTGGACAATCGACCCGGCGTCCGAGTACATGTTCGAAGAAGGAAGCTTTCGACGTCGTCCACGAGGTTTCCGTCGCAAATGTCAAGCCCTGAAGCCCTTCAATTATTTTTCTACGAATTGTTCGACGGGGAACAGCAGCAGCAGCATCGGAGTCACTTCGAATTCAATGTCAATTTTAAATGGTAGTCACAGTAGCAGTAATAACGGTGTGGGGATGGGTGTTGGTGTTGTGGGTGTTGGGACTAACAATGGAGAAAGCTTACCTGGAACGATAGCCATGTACGGGCCTCACGGAGGAACTCATGGGTCGTACGAGACTTTGAGCAATTATCCCTGCACAACCTCCACCAGTGTCCCAATCAATACCGACTATCCCACACAAATCACACCCCCTTCATTAACCTCCTCCATTGTCCCTTCGATCGGGGTTGGGGTTGGAGTGATTCAGAACAATCCTTTCGCCTTCAATGCGTCGAATAGCACGATCGTCAGCTCGCACTCTCACCTTAGCTCCACCAATAACAACAACTCCTCCAACAACAGCACCAACACCGGCGGCAACAACAATGGAACCTCAATAGTCAGTAGTAACAATGCCAGTGGGAACAATAACCACAACCACAACAGTACACAGCACTTCTCTCCAGCATTCGACACAAGTAGCAGCGGAGTGGTTCCCGGGGGTGGGAATCTTCACTACGGAAATCAGTACATTTATAATAGCATCGGAAGTGACTACGAAACCAATTATTGTTCCTCTGCTCCTAATTTTAATGACCTCACCAACCCGCATCAGCAGAATCATGTCTGGCCTTTATCTTCCTACTCCTCATCCGCGTCACCCCCCACCACTTTGTACTTAACCACAACAACCAACCCCAACGGCGGCAGGAACGACAGTCCCTACTCGTCCACATTCGCCCACCAACTCGTCAGTCAACACCACAGCACAGGAGAAATTCCATTAGGTAATTAAACACGCTGTCACCAACAACTAACAATCACCACCAACCACTTTCTTATCTTTCTATTCTATTGCCAAAACACAACTCACGCTTCCGCCTCTCATCTAAAACTAACGCTCCAAACACCCTTTTTCTCTTATTCCCAAGGATGCCTCTTTCACACTAAACCTCCTATCATAATAATACATACATAAATCTTGTCATATATTCCACGTGTCATTCAATTCACCTCACTTCATCCTTTTCCCGGTAGCTACTAAGCCATTAATAACTTGGCAAAAAGTATTCCATGTTTCTAGTTCCGGTGAACAAATTACGTAAATAACTAATTGCTAAAAATTGTAGTATTTATTATTTAAATAACTCTTTATTATTGATTTCAATCAGTCAAGCTTTCGCCTTTAGCATCAGTACAGGAAAGATACAATTAATATGTTCCACAATGCAACTTTACTGGTTTTAACAGTAAAATACCTGATTTGTTTGTTGAGTTAACCTGTAATTATTTACAAAAGGAAAGGTAAACATGTGTGGCAAGGCAAGCGGTTATTTCTTTCACGTTGCATCTGGCTTTGGCGGTCGTTTATTTCTGCCATTGTACTGGCAGCTCTTGAAACAGTTTAGATTATTATTAGGGACATATGCAGCAATTAGCAGTAGAATCGTGCTACATTTCTGTAGATCAACAAGGAAATTAAGCACATGGATGCTGTAGGGAAAATTGTTGCAGTTACCATTAGGTTTAGGATGCATAGGACAGGGCGCTGCATGGCAGATAAGAGCGATAACACAAAAAAGTCACCCTCGTAAAATTGTAAGCCTCTGTATCAAATATGAAATATCACCGTACTTACAACTTGCAGCATGTAATTACAGACACAGACTGAACTTCCCAAGTTGTAAACTTTGGTTTGTGTGATGGCTTCGGAGAAAAATGCAAAGACAACTGTTTCAATGAGTGTTTAAGAGAATGGAAATGTTGTTAGAGTGCCTCGAGTAATAAAAATCATAAAAAGAGAATTAGAGCCCCCATTTAGAACTAATGACTAATTGATAATGCAAGATGAATTTGTTCTTCCAGTCTTCCAGTAGTCCGAGTTTCAACTTGTATTGAATTGTTTCAATGCATTATGTGTCTTCTCGGCCCTGTCCTACTCCCTTATTCCGTTTGCTACCCATGAACCTACGACTGCAACGACATTACCACCCCAAAAAGGACCTTTCGTGGCTCCTTCGTAGAATAACAAATGTTAAAGGATCGAATGTGATATCACTCTGATATGCTCTCCGTTTGCATCTTTCAATTTAGAGCTGCAAGTAACTTTTTATCTTTCAAAGTCAATGTCACTCGATACTCCAACTTCGCAGCCTATAGTGCTTCCCAGGCCCATGATCGCTTCCTCTTGCCCTTGCAATTTTAGCCTGAAATAACAGTAATAATTATTCGTGTTGCATTAGGCATTGTACCACATCTGTGACTAGTTATTCCCTTTGCTTTTGTATCATCTCCAAGTCTTCAATATTTTATCCCTTGTCTGGTTTCCATTGATTTGAAGGAGCGACAAGTTGTGAGTTATAATTGACTATGTATTCGTATTCAGGTTTGAAGACATCGGAAGAATTGGACGATGAGGACATGCAGTGACCATTGCTACTTAATGCTTCGACGTTAGCCCTCATAGGATCATCACTATCAGACCAAAGAGATGCACAGTCTCTCCGCAATCTCCTTAGTCTCGTATCTTGGTCATTAAATCTTAGTAGTAATTTTCAGTCAAAGTTGAAAGTAAATGAAGAGGCGTATTTGCGTGTGTAAGCGTATATTGCGGATAAATATATGCGGAAACCTGATTAACAATTAGTCCTGAATCAGCATTTTCGAATCTAATCAAGTTTCAAGCTTCAGCCTGCACTCTACAATCCGCCAAAAACCCAAGGAATTTCAGTCGATGCACATTCTATGAAAACATACCTGTGCCTGTAAGCCTTACTTGTATACATTCACTATTTATTTGGCTATAAACATTAAACAAAGTAAAAGAAAACAATGTACTGCATGCATGCACACTCAAGTCTTGGTGAAGGTACAAAACCTTCGCCTTCCGACCTCAGCATTTCCGTAACGAATCACCTGATTTACTTTTAAGTATGCTTACCATGAACATTGCACCGCCTTCATGCAATTGCTGTGCCTTGGTCTCGCCTTGAGTCATAAAATTAAATTAAACATATTAAATGCCTTGATGCAATGGATTCTAATTGTAAGTCTAGAGAGTAGGCACTTTGTAGGTACTTTTGAGTTTGGATGGAAATTGAAAGTCTCGCGATAATTATTTCTGATATTAATGACTTATTAAGTGTAAGTAAGTAAATGATGTTGACTAAGTTGTGTAATTATAATAATTAATGGCCGAAAGGTTCTATGTCATGAACAGTTAATGTACACAGTTTATTTATTGTACGTAGTGTTATTATCATACAGTATAAACTCACGTATAGGCAATTGTTGCTAGTTCACTGTTGCTTCTAAAGGTATTTATTTCTACAAATTGTTCTTAACGCCATCGTGTATGCTACAAACCTAATACTTTTAGACTAGAATATAATCGAGTATCGTTTCATCATTTCAAATATTTACAAGACGTAGGTAAAGAAGCGACAAGTTATTCACAGTTTTAATTAGACGTTTAGAGTTAAAATTACTTGTAACTGGAACGAAGTTTCCAGGGACTGGCTACGGCTACAATATTATCACATCGTATGATTTCAAATTTGAATGTTTTACTACGAATAACTATAGATGGAATAATACTCATGTCGTGTCTAATGTCAAATTCAAATTCATTACACCGTACAATCCAATAAACAAAAACAGCAGCAAAAACAAAAGCGAAAGCAGTCTGTCTTAATTCATTATCATGGCTTATAGCCATTTCATTTTCACATGTCATTACTTACATACCGTGCTTCTTAGACCACCGTGATTAGATCCGATAGAAAAGCCGAGGAAGATTTCACGCTGGACAGAATATTCTTGTAGATTTTACTTACTTTTGATAGACTATTGTACTCGTTAATCTGATTTCGTGGACAATGTTAGAATTGTTGCTAACTTAAGGAGAAAAATGAAGAATCCGTCCAGCAGTTGTGTTCTTGTTTTTCTCCATTTACCCCTCCCCTGCCATCAACAGTGACAGGACAACGAGTGGAAGGAGTGGAAGTGGAGTGCATTACAAGACAACCCCATCCCCGTCGCAAGATGAAAAGATGGAGCGGGAGCGTGAGTCGTGCCGTTGGAGTCACACAGTCCCCTCTTCTTTCTTCCACGATTACACATTACACCCATTAACGCACTCAAATTACTCCAACTGACTGAGAGCATTGTGCTTCGTTTCTGCTTTTACGCGATAAAAACATGTTTTTACACATGTTTTCCATGTTTACGTACCTACCTATTCATTCCCTAAACCAATCTATGCCTACCGTCCATGTCTTCCCATTTCTAATTGCGTACGCTCCAACAATCTGTCCGTGCTTGGATTTGTCGCTTTCAAGTTCAAGCTTGATCCCCACAAGGAGACATGAAGTGACGGAGATGACGGATATTAGCCTTTCCAATCAAGTTTATTACCCACATTTGATCCCGTTCATCTCCCAACACGTCCTCCTACAGTCACACTCATCTTTGAATCAGTTCTCAATTTCCTATTCAACCACAGATAATCTTGACAAATTAATGTGAGGGATGTAATGAGATACTACAGCCGAGTTTCGCAGCATCATAATTAGAATAATTAGGAATAATGCTGACCAGACCTGAGACACGTAGCATTGCTGTACGAGTCATGATTATGATCCAATTAGATTTTTTCGTGTTCACACGAGGAGGATGTCGACTAAAAGTAATGGTGAGGGTAAGGTTAAATGAGTGCGCTACTGCACTGCCTTCAATGTTAATCATTTGCCGTATAATCTGAGTTGGTTTGTTGGGTGCAGTGGATGCAGTTGGTGCAAGTGGAAATCTTTATGTTCCTTTATGTGCACTCACCCCAGCTACATTTACTTGTAGAAGCCTAGGGAGAGGAGAAAAAGCATATTGATCTGACGATTAAAATTAAAAGATGGACTAAGTAGTAAAAAGTGGTGGTTCAAGGAGTCACAGATATGCGTTTGATTTATGCACTGGGGCATACTAACACCAACAAGTCCAGGACCAGGACCCACGTTAGTAGACTTGACTTTACATCCACACTGCCACATACAAGGGTACAAGTACAAGCTGCACTCTCATTCCAAGAGTAGACAACCATCCCGTTCACAAATGCACAATACTCGTCAGTATGACTGAGCTCGGAAGGGAGTGAGGAAACCAAGGAGCAGATCACATCTTCCCGACGCTTTGGGCTCACATGGGTTTCAGACTTGAGGAAAAAGAGAAAGACTTTTTAAGGAAGGTGATCTGGCTTGTGTTATAATCAAGTTTTTCTTTCGGGTGGCACACCAACAGCACCAAAACCCAAGCGAAAAACACCCAACCAACGACCAGTCACTCACACAACCCAAGCCTACACAAGGCTTCAACTCCTTCACCGTCTACATAACTACACAACGCACAACTCACGACCACTGCAAACACAACCAACTCCCGCACTGTCATCTACACTCTTCTAGTCCTAGTGCATATTTTATCCCGTCCATACTCACCATCAGTCAAGCACTACTCCATGGAATATCCGAGCTACAAAGTAAAACAGTGCAAGCGATGAGGATGAGCAAGAAACCCCGAAAAAAAGAAAAGGAAAAAACCAAAATGGAGTTTCCAAAGAATACCACATTTGCCTGCATGAAACACGGTTTTTCGTTGGCATTTTACAGAATTCCTTATTCTAGCCCCAGTACAAATGCTGCTACACGGAAAGTACGACACTGATAGTGGCAGAGGAATGCATTGAGAATGGAAAGCCGTAGTTGTAGTGATTCTGAGTTGGTTGGCGTGTGGATTTAGAATTGAATTTGCCTTGGCTAGTGAAATAGTATTGCCAGTTATTGAATTAGCTCTGGGTTTGAGTTTCTCCGTGCCTTGCCTGTCTGGCACCAGTCCACTCAGTCACTTTGCTCTCCTCCTGGATTTTGCTCAATCAGCCACCAACTCAGGATCCACAGCGTATCTCGATCCTATCGGAAGTATCGGAAGGCATCAATGGAGCTACGGAACACACATGATTTTTAACCTGTCCAAAAGTCCAAGCCAAGTCACGTCAAGCTATATTTAGGCAGATTAAGGTGTGATTCGACGTTGAACACATCACCCTCATCCACTTCTCACTTCATATCCCAACTCCTTGGTCATATCCAACCATCCCATCCTCATATCCCCTCCACTCACTTCCAAACTTCCAACACACTTGCATCCACATCTACCTACGCGACGCTCACTAACGCACGCTATGACAGAATCTACGAGGAAAGTAGAAATCCACAAACACGAGCTCCACAACTCAACATATTTGTATAATTACATATAGACAAACAGAGAATGACAGCACAAGACATAACTTTCCACCAAAATAGAACATAACGCTCAGTTTTTATTATCATCTTTGCATTTGGACATATCCGCGCATCTCCACCAATCATCCCTGGCTATATCTCCTGCATCTCCCAATCTCACACAGTCCACACCACAGCTCAGTCTGTAGCCCACTACTTGACTGAAGGCCTACGGCTAATCAGCCACAGCCAACTGCCTACCGCCTCACACACCGACACCAACAACCAGAAACCAACTTGCCAACATCATCACATCAGCATGAGCAAAAGTAAAAAGAGAATTTTACTTTTAGTTTCATCGTCCCAACTGGAAACCTTACAAGAATTATCTTCATCTGCAGCACCTCCAACACAAGCTGTCTCGACTCACGCTACTCTCAAGAACCAGAGAACTTGTGAGGGCGAACAGAACTACAGCCAAGAGCAGAAAACAACAATTCATTCTTTTCACTCTCCAGTCTCACTCGACATTTCCGATGCCGATGAAACCTCTAACAGTTCTAACACTCTAACCACTACCAAACTTAATTATAGTACTATTAACTACACATGCACCTAACACGCTACACCATCGGCCTCCCTTCCCTGCACCATCTTCACTTGCCCCTATCACGCCGACCAACCCATTCACCATTCAACTTTTACGGAATTTTCACTCACTAGTCACCAGTCAGTATCAGTAGTCACTATTCCTCACCAGTTCGAGGAGTACGAGCTGTCAGCAGATTCAAGATCCGAGTAAAAAAAATCGAGTCCAACGGAAATCTTGGCTTCGACACAATCGATAGCATCATTTAATACAGACTTGGGGATGTTTGCACTGCAGGTCCTTTCTGTGCATAGCGTAGTATCACTCCACCGTATGCTCATCGTGATCATAGCACGAATCCCCACTTGCAAATATCCTACACCAATTAGTTTCGACGATAAGTATATACCTACTGAAATTCTATGTAGTCCTCATCTCAGCCTGTCATCACAACCTGATTTTCACGTGTAATTATTCACGCTGAAAAGGCAGAACAACCAAAATCAGTACCTACTTAATTATCTTTTCAGCTGTGATCAATGTTTTTTATTTTTAGGTAAATATAACTCAAAGTTTAAATCGTATTCCCACCAATTCTTCTCCACCAGTATGTACACCTAGTCGAGACGAAGTCCAGATATTTTAATTCTGGATGCGTCAAATACATCTTAACGAGATAGATGTGGTTATGATGCGTTTCAGGTAGACTTTCCCCTGTCAGCCTCTACATGCTGCCATTTAGAATCGTCGAGCTACAATAAGAACCGAACAGCCGATTAAGAAAAAGAAACCCATAACCCATAAGCCCATAGATAGTCTGAATTCTTTTTACCTTAAGCAGCTTTTGCCTCCGACAAATCGACTCTAAATTGACCAAATCGTATCCAATTCCCAAATGATTTAAAAAAGCATGCTAAATTCGACGCAGCGACTAAAACTTTTTTAAGTTAATCAAAATCTCAAAAAATGGTGGATCAATGGCAAAGTGATGTTAATTTTATCAAATCTAGTTTAATATCAACAAACATTTCTTTTTTGAATGAGCAAAATTCAAAGGGCATTTATTTTTATTTGTAGTTGATTTTATGAACAGGTGAAAACTATTAATACATTACACTACACACACTTCTTGGCTTTGATGTTTAATTTCGTTTAGTTTCACTTCTTAAAATTAATTTACGTACATATAACCTCCAATCATTTGAGATCTCTGAAGTAGAATATATCTTGGAAGAAGTCCAGTGTGTATCTGAATATGGTTCTACAAGACGAATAATTGCCTATAGTACATACAGTATTTGGTACCCGAAGATAAAAAAATCAGATATTCTCGATCCGACGATTCGAATGGAACCTCTTAATGGACAAGCAGAGGAAGTTCAAAATTCCAAGGGAAACATTAGTTTTAAAATATAAGTCATTAACTTTGTGGTTGGTAGCCATAAAACCGTCACATTTATTATTAAACATTATCGCAAGCCACTGTCTTCCCAAAACAATTGATTGTATTTGCGACAATAAGGGAATAGCTCGTAATCATTTATATAAACTATAATTTTCCTAAAATTGACCTCTTGTTACGAATAAATTCACTACAATGGCAGCTGTCCAGACCTTCACAAGGGATTCTTTCTCAGTTAAATAAATGAAAGGCATGCTGCCTGGCGACCTTTTATCGTACAACTGGACTATGTTGTGGTACTTAAAATGCATTATTCATTGTGCATAAACTTATCTTATTTTCGTGATACCTTCTACCTTCCAAATAGAACACGCCAGTAAATAACTAAGGTACATACAAAACTCACTAATGAAAATGAAAGACGACAGACTAACTACCAGATGTCCGCTGAATCGTCGTCCCAAACACAAATAAAAAAATGTCATTTGTATGAGTTAAAATGAAAAATATCTCATTCGTGCATTTGAATGGTTTAATAATCGTCCTTACTTGAAATAAAACATACTTTTAGCGTTCCAAATTTAGTTTCAATCATGTAGGTACAACGGAACCACAAATGACTTGCCCTTTTATTTACTTAATATTATTTGATGTTAGTGATATTTTAATTGAACAAGACAAGAACGCCTTCCAGATTCCACTATGTATATGTTACGGCGTACATATTATACATAGTTCCTTATGATTACAAATGGTATAATGAAGTACGCAAAAACTAAAAGCCAAAACCTACAACGTTTTTTTTTAAATTAAAACAAAAAGTTCATTTTCTATGGACTGGTACCTTTAGTGGCTAGCATTATGGTCTGATTCCAATTTCATGACCTAGACCGAATTCGTGAGACCAGACCATCTCGGACGAGATATTATATCAATTAAAATTTTTTCAAGCCTAAAAATAATATTTAAAAAAGCCCAGCAACCAACAAAATAAATTTTGAAACGACAATTTTTAGTGTATAAGATGAATAATCATAAATATAGATAATTATATTAACCATTCGATTGATTTTATCGTGTTTTTGCAATTGCATTTTTGTCATAAATAGTCCGAGAATAACAAATAGTAATTATATGGTCAGACCCAGACCATTTCGGTCCAGACCTGACCAATTAATTTTATGGAGCGGACGACCATGCCAACCACTAGGTACCGTGAATCATCTGGTTCAACATATGTACTCAATGGTTCGTTTTCGTATGAATTTTTGCATTCTCAATATCAGTGTACGTAATCCTCTTCCTCACACTTCATACAGTGATACGCGTCCAGATTGCATGCTACTGATTACGATTAGGCATTTGAACATAATCAGTTCTGTGTACACTGTAAAAACAAATATTCTTAAAAATGAAAAAAAGACATCTTCTCAAGTGTAAAATCTTAAAATCTCTTAAAATCACGGATTCGTCATCTTAAGCGCTGTAAAATATAATTACCTACATTAATTATGCATCTGAATTGAAACAGATACCTGAAAAGCACCAAACATCCGTTTTAACATCTTAAAAGTAAAAGATGTAATTATTTTTGGACCGAATTTAGGTGCATAATACATGTATATATTACAACCCTTAAGATGACGAATCCGTGATTAAGATTTGGAGATTTTACATATATTTGTATTTGTTTTGCTGTATTTACTCATGGCTCCAGAATTACGAACAAACAAATCTTAATCACATATCAATGTTTTCAAAAATGATTTCACATAATTCTTTCATGGTGAGGAGCGTTGATCGCATAAATGAAGTCAAGACTATAGATTTTAATGATTCGTGAAAGATCGATGAGATCGAGATGATCGATATTCAAGTCTCAACTTGAATATCGATTTAATTGATTGACAAAATCAAGCGCCTCGTAATACTTAACTTTATGTTCAGTAAAATCATCGGAATCAAGATTCTTGATTTAAATTATAATTGTTTTAATACCTAGCAAAACCAAAAAACTCGATTTTATGGCGATTTGAAATGGCGCAACGGAATCGTACGTCTCATGCTAATTAGAATCGTCATTGGTAACTGTAATTATGCTCTACGTAATGCGTAGTGAATACAATTCATTCATTTAAAATTCATTTATTCTCTGAATCTCGCCTGTTGATGGTTTCTGGTTGACTCCGAAAGCTCGCATTTTTTAAATAAAACTTACCACAGAGCAAAGCTCGCCGCCCCTAGTAGGTAGGCGTAAAATAGGCTAAAAGGTAGAGTGCATCGTTTTACAAGTTAAAAATAGGCTAGGTAAAATGCCTTTGCTTTCCAAAATGGAAGGAATAGGCTAGGCACTAGGCTATTTTTAAAAAATTGAAGACAAAAGGCGAGGCAAGGTAGGCAGTTTTAAAAATAGTAGGTAGGCTGTAAAGGCTAAAGGCAATGTCTTTCCCACGTTACTGTTGCTGTATCGTGCATCCACGAGCTGTTCAGTTGAAACCATATCGCCGTTGAAGGTGCAAAACTCAACTTCTTTTTCGTGTCGTTTCTGGATTGCAGGTAAAAGGGCTTTAACCTCTTTGCTACGGCAATATAAGAAAAAATAACATGGTGCCTTATGAGAAGTTATTTTAAGTTCTCACAAATGAGAACTTCGTAGCGAAAACGTTAAAGGCTAGCGAAGGAGAAAAAGGCTATAGGTAGGCACCCATCCGAAGGCGCACAAAAGGCAAGGCGAAAGGTTTCATCTCAATTTTCACTGAAAATTAGGCTAGGTGATAGGCAAAAGCACAAGTTTCACTGAAAAAGAAGGCTAGGCAAGAGGTAGGCAAAATTTTTGGCGCGCTTTGCCGCAGAGAAAAACGTGATTACGACACTGTAACACAACTGTAATTGCCTCAGCCTCACGACTCGTTGAAACCCGTTGAAAATGTGGACTTATCTACGTAATGGTTAACGCAGTTTGATAATTTGAGTTGTATCCTGCTTATTATTGCTTGACCTTAAAGCGGTTCTTATTGATTGTTGTTCTTATTACTTATTATTCTTCTTCCAAACTTGACATTTCACTTGTTCTGCTTATTCTCAAACTAGACCTAGGCAAACTACAAGAACAGGGTGTTATGTGTGCATGGATATACATAGAGCACTGCTTCATATCCATAAAACATGTTTTTGCAATATAATTCCCTATACTAAAATTACGAACAAAATCAATTAACACAACAACAAAATTTATTCAAAATAAATTCACTGACACGAATCCGTGTTTGCCCTTATGGACACAGTATACTAGGTATAATAGTGTTTATAATG
>JAAXYX010000409.1:0-40457 GCA_036851915.1 Ptenothrix huangshanensis
ACCGAAAGCATAACAGTTATGATTTATTAGTATTGATTAAAAATATGTATGTTATGATAAAAAATGACCGGTAGTTTCCCTCGTTTATTTCCAAACAAGGACAAGTCCATATTTCGAATTTTCATTTACGAGAAACTATAAAGGCTAGATCTTTGAAATTGGGCCTATCCTGTCAAGTTTAAAAAGTGGACTAATCGCTTTTTGGAAATTCATTTATAATACAAAAAATTCAATTATGACATCGGAATTTTTTAAGCCTTAAGTAATTACCAGATCAAATTGAAATTCAAATAAAATGCAGAAAATAATTTATGACCGCTTATTAGGAAAACTCTAGAAACTTTCTAAAATTTAGTTGCTAGTTTTAAAGTATTCATTTGCTTACTACATATGCATGTCATTATAGTATATGTAACTGAGCTTACAATATGCATACTATGCTATTGTTTCCTTCGGCTTTAAATCGATCATATTGTTAGTGTAGTTTTACGCAGAATATCCTTGAAGTAAAATATAAACATTCATTGCCACTGGTAGCATGTTTAAACATAACGTTGGAAAAAACTATGAAAGCTTTTGCACTACAAAAGTCCAGTGTATTTTAATTGAGTTTGGTCAAGTTTGAGACAGCAACACGCCACTTGTATTTGTAAATGCGTTAAAAGTGTACGAGACTTATACGCCGTTTGAACAAATATTTCGAATCGAACTCACGGAACGGGATAGAGGAGACAAAAGGGTTAAGCCGTGATTACTAGACACATTGAAAGTTAAGCGCCATAAGCAAATGTTGCCGACCTAAGAAAGTTTGGTTTACCTACCGCTCTGGTCAGTAATTTTGCATATTCTAGTTTTCGATGCATAAAGCAGTGAATGCATCTGAGATGTTCTTGGTTTGAATTGTATTTGTCAACACAGCTTTTTGAAAATATTGCTTTTTGGTTTCGGTTAAATAAGTCATTTGTATTACATTAACTAAGGGGTTTTAAAACGACTTTTTGAAAAATCTGATAATATTGTAAGGGTGATAATTTATTTGGCAGTTCCAAAATAATGTTTTTGGCAATTTCGAAACTTTTTTTTGGCTGTTACAAAATATTTTTTTGGCGGTAGAAACTCCAGCAGTTTTAAGAAGCAGTTATTTTTTGGCATGGAATTAAACCCTCTCCTATTTAAATACTTTTGGTCTCCTAAATGAATTATTTGGTCTCCGAATTAAAACTATCTCCTACCAGACTAGTTTCGGTCTCCCAAAAGGTTTAATTTGTCTCCTGTTTTACTTACACTATTTTTTGGAACAGTAATCTATTTCTGTAGTATGCGTTAAATATAACCCTCGTATTACTGTGTAATTTATAAGTAGGTCAATTCCAAAAATAGACTAAACGGTATCAGGTGTTAAGTGTGATCGTTAATGTTTGCTGTCAGTTGCATCGTAATAACAGTAGAAGTAATACTTTCAAAATGGAAAAAAATCACGTTCAATCGGAAGACAATGAATCAGAGGAAGAAGTCTTTATTGCAAAACGTATAAGGCAGGAGTGGAATTTCGTTAACTGTGTGGCAAACCTTACAGAAGCGAAGCAAGAAATTGATAAAGAGGGTGGATTCTTCTTGTTTAACCGAAAAGTTACCAGTGCAGGTGACAGAATTGTATGTCGATGTAAGAACGAACACGTTCAATCGGAAGACAATGAATCAGAGGAAGAAGTCTTTGTTGCAAAACGTATAAGGCAGGAGTGGAATTTCGTTAACTGTGTGGCTAACCTTACAGAAGCGAAGCAAGAAATTGATAAAGAGGGTGGATTCTTCTTGTTTAACCGAAAAGCTACCAGTGCAGGTGACAGAATTGTATGTCGATGTAAGAACGACAGGAAGGAGTGTAAGGCAGGGATGTATTTGCTATTATGTGCCGATAGTGAAATAGCCAATATGTACAAGTCGTCGTTTGATCATACCTGCGAGGCCAAAGTACGAGGGATACCGACCTAATTGGATGTTATCAAACAATAATTTTAATAAATTGCAATTTTTTATGAATAAAACCTTGTATTATTCAAATAGGAGACTAAAAATATCCGTTTAGGAGACTGCTTCTATCCAAAAAAGTGGGAGACTAAAACTATTCATTTAGGAGACCAAAAGTATTTAATTAGGAGAGGGTTTAAATTTATACCATTAGGTATAAGCTTCAAATACAGGGTTCTTCCTTGTATGGCACGGACAAAGGAAAGCGCAAAGATGATAGTTGTATAATTATTGGTATTATTTTTCTAGTGAACAATAGTTATTTATGGTGAAGCCGGCAAGGAACGGCTTAAAATAGAAATCACACAAGGAAAGTAATGGATAATACAATTAGAATGTTTATGATTACACTATCATTCTATAAGTAATAAAGTTAGTTCATTCCACAAACACAAGACAGTGCAAACCATACGCTGCTACACAAGACTACGATTAATGTACCTACCTAAATTGGTTTTCAAGCATGCTTTAATTCACGATACATAGGCACACTTATGGTATGCTCTTATCAATTACTTAGCAAAGTTTAGCAACCTAAGAAATAAGTTTTTCAGAGTAATTTGAAGCACAGTTTGACCATTGTGGTTAGTTTAGACAGAATAATTTACTACGGGCAGTAAAATCAAAACTCACGTTTTCCGAGAAATGTAAAACTTGGCCGAAATCTTCAGCCACAGGTTCCAATCTATCCCCTGACGTGTATCCTGATAAATATTTGACGTAAGCACCACACACGCGATTGAGAAAATCTAATTCTTGTAATAAAATAGTGATTCGTTCGAGGATTCTTTCAGAGTCAGGAGTTATAAAAACAGAATCTGTATCGTCATCGTTTTCTAATTTGCCTTTCTCAATGGTTTTGGGGTTGATGAATAATTGCTCCGCTGTTCGTTTCAGGGTTCGTAATTCTGGTTCTTTTCGGGATATTCTGTCACGGAGGTCCTACACAAATTCCATCAGATAATTCATCCGTTAATATGTAGATATTGGAATGGAAAAACACTGACACTAAGTATAATACTAATACTTTTCTAGTGCGAAGAACAATAATAATGTTTAAATAGTACAAGTAACTATATAAATATATGTATGCTTGCCTTGAAGTCCCTTAATTTTCTTCGCACTGACTCACGAGCTTCTGTGAGATCAACTGGTTCTAGATTTTGGACTTTCAATTGGGCGCTTCTCACGAATTCTTCGTATTCGTCGATTGTAAGATGGAAATCGGAATTCTGAAATCAAAGTTTTTATTTTTATATTCCTATATATCTTCACAAATTAAACAACAATTAAATGTTGAAGTTTCAATCGTACCTCTAATAACGCAATTTGTAATCTCGCTTGCCATGAGGCAGCATTATGACAAACTTTGTTCCACCATTCCAGCGTTTTCTTCAGTCTCACTTTTAAGTCGTCGAAATCTTCAATTCCCTTTACCGAGTCGTCGTGCTCGTCCAGATGAGACGAAACTTCCTTCAAAGCACTGACTAAACTTCTGTGGCTGTCCAAATCTAGTAACAGCTCCTGTGGGTACAAAGCAGAAGAATTAAATTAAAAAATGAGTTAAATTATTGCTTTATTTTTTCTACTCCTACTCTGTTAGTACATAAAAATATTGTAGCGTAGCCAAATTGGTTTCATTCACTTATTTACCCGATGTATTAAAATAGAATCTTCCAATTCTTCTAGCTTGCTCGATGGTCGATTGCGCATCACTTTTTGTAAACTGCCTTCTGCATGAGTCAACCACTGCTCGAGTCTCCAGATTAAACTGTCCCATGATCCTCGTTGTTTTGGAGAACACACAGGGCAAGTTACCTTACTCTTTGTTGGACTAGATTCTCTAAGTTGAAGGTTGAACAATCTTGCCTTTTCTGCTATTTCGATGTAAAGTTCCTGAAGTTCCTCGATCTCTTTTAATTTCGTCTCATCTACAGGTGCGTTCTCTTCTTCGGTTAGTAAGCGCTTCAAATGATGCACCATATCTATTGAAGACTGTGTTGTTGCTAAATGTTTTACCTTCAATCAAAAAAATAGTAATTCATCATTAATATATTCTAATCATGTGCAAACACATAGGATATTATGTTTCTGTAATAAAAATATAAGGGGAGGAATGGTTATATGCACTTACGATGCTTTCGTGGCTGAATTTCAACTTCGCTCCAGCGCCTTTAGTGTTGGAGTCATTTAGAATGTCCTCAATAGAATTTATGCTGCCGTGAGAATCTTTAATGGCTTGGTCTAATTCTTGAATGTAAATGCCACTTCTCGTAATAGGTACCACAGGTTTCTCAATCTCCAATTCCGGTTCGACGATTTCTGGAATTCCAGTTCTTCCTTGTTGGGAAGATTGAGTTTGGTATTTATTTTTGTCAACGGAATAAATCTCCTCTACTGGTAAAGTGTTAACTTGAATGCCAACACCAGCCGTGGCATCTTCGGTGTTGGGCCACGTGTTTACTTGAACTCCAACAGATTCTTCTTCCGGCCAAGTTTTCACTTGTACAGATATTTCGGCTTGCTTTTGATTTTGTTCAGCCTTTTTGGTATTTTCTTTCATTAGTTTCACGAATAATTTCTCCATTTTGCTTTTATTCCTCAGATATTCGTCAAATCTATTGGTAAACAAATCCACGAATTCAGGAACGTTTTTAACGTGTTCACTGCTCAAAACATTTTGCATGGAATTCTCGTAGGATTTCAATGGCTTGCATTCTTCTTTCAGATCCTTTAGTAATTTTAAACTATCATCTGGATCAATGTTTGAACTCAATTCGTGCAGCTGCGGATCAACAAAAACATAAACACCGTTATTCAAATGAGCCATGCATTCAGGGCTTGATTGAGAGATATGCATAAATAACGTAATTAAAGTATAGGGAAATCTTGGAGAAAAAATCTATAATGCAACTACACAAGCTCACCTTATCGCTCACGGAAACCAAAATATTCTCCGCGGAATGGAAGTCTAGTAAGTATAAGTGAACGAGGGACGCCTTCTTCTTATTGACTTGTTCCCACAACAGGTGCCACGACTCGATCACCTTTTTCACTCGTCCACTCAACTTACTTGGAATCTTCGTGTTGACCTCCCGGATTATATAATAGTAATTATTTTCAAAATCTTGAATTTTGGGAGACAGACTCGTCAAAGATGCTGTTATTTCCTGTGTGGGCAAGAAGAAAATAAGGGAAATGTTTTAAAATAGCTTTCGTTTAGAGGCAATGGGTAGGCGATGTTTAATGCTCAATACTGAATGCTTGTTGAAGGCGGAAAGATAGTGTGTGCCAAAAATGCTTTTTTAAGGTATAAATGAGTCTAAACCGATGACAGTAATAATTTGGTGGAAGTGATACGGCGCACCATGGAAGTGACATGCACCAAGACAAGTTACATAGGTAACATACCTACCTACATCCAACAAGTCTACCTCCGCACATCTTCCTGTTTGTACAAACTCGTATTTGACTAAAAAAACCAAGACTCTATTTTTGGTTGTATTCCGATCCAAGGGGAACAAATAGATAAGGATTCTTAAGTTTACTCCCAACTTTTTAAAGGCAATCGAATGAAAGATACTACTGAACAAATGGCGAGGGGTCTGATACATACTAAGTACATATATTATATGTCATGTCATGTTGATACCACTGGTGGATTCTTACTTCGAGTTTATCCAACTTCTGTTCAAGTGTGAATCCATGTGTCTCTGCCTCCTTCTCATCAAGATTTTCGGAATGTAGTTCACTTTCGACGTGTGACAAAAGACTTTCGAATACATCACAGTCATCCGTAATTCTATTCCAGTCCGATAAAAGTTTTGTGAGTAATTGTTTCCTATTATTAAATGAGTTCAGTAGCACCTTCCACCTGAAATATTAACCGAATACGAAGATTAATTCATTTAAGCTTAATAATAATAAATGAGTATACCGGGCAAACACATCATAATAGGTAGTTTACAAAATTTAAAAGACACGTATGACTTACAAATCTTGTAGATTTTTAATATTATAGCGAATTTGATGTGAATCATGCATCATTCTCATGTTATCACAGTCACTAGAAGATATTTCTCCTAGATTTAAAATTTGGTTGAATTCCGGGCTTTCATTATTTAGCTTTCTTTGTTGAGCCTATTTGCATCGAATTAAAAAATCAATTAGATTAAAAATCTCACTTTTAGTTGTTTTATAATTAACATGCAATCACAACTTTGCGGACGTTTAATACACATTCTGCCACTCACCTCATGAAGTTTCAGAGCTTCCTGAATGCTTTCCAAAGAAAATTCTTGGAACTGAATGGGAGTTCCGGAATTTTTCTGCAGTTCCTTAAGTCTTTTCGTACATTCTCCACTACGAATTTCAATTTGTTGCTTTAACTGAAAAATAATTTAGGATTCATTTTATAGGTATATTTATTCGGATAATTAATTGCAGCACTTGAAACAAAAGGGTTAAGTAATTTTTGTATACCGTTGAATAAAGTCAATTTGTTCATAATTACCTCAATCAAATCGGTGACACGCTTTAGTCTAAGTTCGTGTTCTTCCCAAACCACATTCCACTTATTGTTCACATTTCTGACTAATTTGGAAACTTCCTTGTTTTCTTTGCCCTTTGTAAGCGTGAGCAACTTTTTGCCGATAGATTCGATTTCAGCATACAGTCCCTTTTTGGAATCCAATTCACCCTGAATTTCATTTTCAATGTAAGCCTTGTAATCCTCAAGGTGGATGCAGGAACTATTTTCAATTTTATTGGAAATTTCATCCGTCCATTGTAACAGAATCTTGCACCTATAAAATAAAACACATAACACAATATTTACATTTTATATTGTGTACTTACGTTACGTCAACCATTTGAGGCTTTACTATAGATAAACTGTAAACATTGAGCCACCAAACGCAGTATCATAAACTGTGGAAATCCTAATGACTTAACGAGTTACGTACTTGTTGTCGAATAATGGAAGTAAGTCGAGTTGATCTTGACATTTATTCAGATTTTGATACAAGGACGATAGTAAATCTGTCCTCCGTTGGGTAATAGCCCAAATTCTTCTATTGAGTAGCCGAACATCTGATGGGCTCACAGATGCTTTCATTTCATCCAAAGTATTTTGTAATTCATCTATGTGAGATTCGATCCTGGTTGTGTCTTCAATTAATTTCTGTAACAGCAAGTTTAATAATAACGTCACTCAATTTTTTCACAGAAAGTGAAAGTGGCACAGATTTTGCGATAAAATCTAGACTCTAGAATTAAAATAATAATATTTGGCAAGCACCTTCAAAAATGTAACGTGGTTATTTAAATCACTGAATAAGACAGGAAGCGGTCGATCTTCAAACTGCTCATTGATATCATTCAACAGTGCACCCACCAAGTCATATTTGTCTTGGAAAACTTGATTAATTCCGATCAGACGATTGATGTGGTCTAGCCAAGTTCGGAGTGCAGCTTGAAGATTTGTGAACCTCGCTGCATTTAAACTAAGTTCATGATTCATGGAAGATTTTATTTCCGGTGTTGTAAAATTAAGCGTACTCTTCTTCGCCTTATAAGCATCCAGTAACTGATCGCCAACTGGGAAGCGATCGATCAGCACCTATGCAAATAAAAAATAGCAGTATAAATAAATACATACATAGTAGGTAATAATCCTAATAATAACAAAAGTCTCATTATGCCCACGCCCGTCGTAAAACGGTAATAAATTATTGTAATTTTAAGGATTAGTTCTAACCTCTACTTTCTGTTTAATCACGGGTGTCTTTGCAATACTCAAAAATTGCAAATCCAAGTTTTTCTTTTCTCTCTCCATAACTTTCAACCATCTCAAAAATTCATCTTGTCCACTCATGAACGCCTTCCACAGTTCCAACCTGAAATTTATCTCCTCCTCGCGTTTACCCAAAACCTCCTCGAGGTTTTCATATTGCACATACAAAGTCTCATTTTTCTCCAGATCGAGATCTGAACTCTGGTTGTGACTTAGAAGTAGAGAGTCCCGATGCTCAATAATGATATCCCGGTACAACTGACAAATGCCCAAGTCCATCATCATTTGTTCACTAGTTGTACCAATAGGTTCCCTAATATAATATTCCACTTCACTAATATACTTAACGGCGAGTTCACTCAAGTCCGTATTGTCGTAATGGGTAGATAGATGTTTCCAAATTTTTGCGTATTCATTGAACGTTTCATGGAATAGTTGTCTGGAATTGAGTAGAATCCCTTTCACTTCAGCATTGACTGGTTGGACTTGACTCAATGCCAATAATTTCCCCTCGGATTTTCCCAAGTTGAGAAGCTGATTATGCAGGTTGTTCAACCGTGTAGGACTCTGCTCTTGCAGGGAGCTGTCGTTTTGCAGCTCCTTTATTATTAAATTAGTCCAAAGCAAAACAAGAGCAAGGTTAGACGGGATCAGTAAAACCAACAACAACATCAACACCAAATTAAATCTAGGAATTAAGGCATTTAGCAAAAGTATATTTGCATACAAAATACGCAGCCTCAAGAAATGTGGAGAAATTTAATAGAGTCATTATTATGTGGGATTGTATTATATGTGTGTACCTCAGATATTCCTTGTAGCTCGTTCCCCACTCGGCGGACATCCTCATTATTAAAGCGATTATTCAGAACTCCCAAATTAGCTTTGAGCCCATTAAGATTCTTACAGAGCCCATCAAAGACGACGATTAAGTTCACGTCATCCCTCCTCAACTCCTCCATACCGGTTTTCTGCACGGAAATCAGTTCACCCACAAAAGTTTCTCCTTCCACCACCATCCCTTCAATTTGCGGCACTTCTGTATTAACACGTTCCACTGTGTCCTCACGAACCCACTCACTTTCGATCAGCGGCGCATTTATATTTAGCCAGTCACTCAGATGTTTATTTATCTTTGACAGCTCCTCATATATTTTCGTAATTTTATCATAGCGGAGCTTCAACAGCGCAGTACTTTCTTCCAGCGTCTGGTACTCCCTCGACAGAGTCAGTATTTGCTCGTCAATCTGATTTTTAATATCATCCGAACAGTCTTCCTTTAGTTTATCTGCTACCGCTTGCAACTGTATTAGTGACTCCTTCTTCGACGTAAAGTTCTCAAAGAGCTGCAAGATAAGAAGAGGAGGTGTTATTGGATATTTTATTATTCTATTGCATCACCAAATGACAGACAATTCTACAGATGCACATGCAGTCGCAGTCCTTGTCATCCTACCAACTCATTCGATAAAAAACGACAGATTCCTTCCATTTTAACAACAACCAACAAGACTTGCGACGTCATTCAGTTCGGTACATACTCCAACCCTGATTCATTCATTCGCCACAAGCACCATGTATAAAGTACACATTTAATATCACTGCACTCAATTTTATCTGCAGACACTCCGAATTTCGCTAAAATGCTATCGATTTCCTACCGTCTAAATTCTACTACACAATTTAAGTCCTAATTCTAATGCAACCACTTTATCACTCAATATTTTAAAGTCCGAGTCAGAAACTAGCTTCTCACAGATAACCCACGGCAGTCAGGAGTAATTTTGTATGTTTGCATCTGTGTTCTTCACTAATTTATTCCACGACTACAGCACAAGCTACTCTACGAACCGTAAGCGAACATAATTATATTCGGTCGTTATTTAATAGGCATTTTAGTACACCGCACGCAAGTCGCATTAAAAAATCACAGAATTAGAAATTATCTTTCTAATTAAACACATGTCTTGGAAGACATGCAAATGAAACCAAGGTTTCTTGTATTTTTCTCTTGCACAGTAATATCCACTAACTTAATGGGAGCACCGATCCGGGACTGTATGGTACCACGTTGACACGTTCCGAAGCAAAGTATGCAAGTAAAGTAAAGTGCAGCAGTGTGATTCAGTGTACAATGGTTTCAGACCAACTACTTTATTATTATTACCACTCAAGACTAACTTTCTGACAGCACAGAGTACATATAAGACAAAAAGGAAAAATTCAGAAAGGAATCTCCAGTACTCTACTTAAACGTTACATAGCGATTACAAAGTATCTGGCTTCAGCTTTGATTTTAACCTGTCAACGGAAATTTCATCTAGAATCAATAGGTACTACCAATATAGCCAAACCAAAACCAATCTATATACACGCGAGCCAACGTATTCGTACATAAGTGTTATTTTATCATATAACCAGAATGTTGATTTCTGAATTCTAATTACCTGCGAGATAAGACTGATAGATAGATAGATAGATGGATACCTTTGCTACGCATTGAACTGTGAGCTTTGGGTAAATTCCTATGCCATTATACAGATATAGATAGATACATTCTCTAGAAGTTAGTTTATAATTCTGGTTCTAGTTCTGGTTTCCTTCCCCCATGCAGTCTTGCCTCTCGCAGTGCACTTCTTATTATTCATTTATCCACTATGAATATTTCTGGTTCTTATCTCACACATGTCCACATCCCCATCGACTTCGACAACAAAAGCAAAACGCAAAAAACTGAAAAAGTTCAGCGTTGAGTGAATAATGAGTATTTGAGAATGGCTCACTGACATTTCTTCCTTGTTTGCCTGGCGTGTTTTTCTATTTAGATTTGCCTATGTATAGTATCCTTTTTTCTAGTGTGGAGAGAATCTATCGTAGTATCTTCATTTTTACTGTGCATTTTGTTTTGTAATACTATGGTTTGGCTATATTCGGTTTGCACTGTACTGCAATACATTACACCACTCTGCTAAATCCTGATGCAGATAACCGTTCTTGTTTTTCTTTGTTTTGAAATTCTTATATTTCGCCGGTATCTCTACCATGTGGCAGTGGATTAGTGAGGCACATGTAGGCAAATATGTAATTATAGGCCCCCACAGACGAAACGTTTCTGCTTCCTGTTTCACCTTTATCTTTATCTTTATTCAATTACCTATATACCACAGCTTTTCCCACTTCCATGCACCACGGATGCTATGACGACGATGAACAGGAACACAAAAGAGATAAGTTCGTCTGTATTCTGTCTATTTTAGTATTTAAATTCCACACATAGGTAACTAGGTTTATCCACTTTGCTCACATCCACAGTCCTTCACAATCACATTACTTGTCTACTAACCCTTCAAACTGAAGCTGACATCTGAATTCAAATAAAATGTTATGGAAGTGACACACATGTGTGATTTGATTGGCAATACTGAATCTGCCAGCAGGCTTTATCAACTAGGTATGTCAACTTAAATATGTGTACTTAAACGTAACACGTAAAAGAGTGCGCAAAACTTGAAGTATTCAATAGTCAATAGTGAATAGCAATTGGCAGTAGTAAATGTTGAGCCACGTAAACAAAGTCTGAATGACTAATAAAAAAACGGTATTAAACAATAAAATAAAGTAATAAATATATCACAGATTTGGCATCCAAAAAAGCTCGACAGTATTCTAGTAAGCTCTCGATGGGATCTGCACAGGATTCTGAATGAGGATGAGGACGAGAGACTAGAACAGTTGGTGACTTTTTGCATTGCACAACACAACAGAACTAAAGTCACTGTCGGTCTGTCAGACTCCTATAAGCAGCTAACGAACCTCAACTTCAACTACAATCCATAACACTAATATGCCGTGCGACTACAGCTAACTAATGTAAGCACAGCTACAACCACCACGGCAACCTTTACCACTGCACTATGCAAAGATGCGAAGATGAAATGTTCTGTTCACCAACACCAAACCCAATGTGCCGAAGCCGATACAGATGCCGATCTTGGAATTGGAATTCGAATGTGCGAGCAATTTGCCAAATGCATAAAACTACGAGCTACAATGTGACGATGATGTACAGGCACAGACATTTCATATAAGATTCCACAATTGCTCTACAAGTTAGCTTTGGATTTGACTTTATGCTCCTGCCTTTAGCTCTAACTGCCTACTAACTGCTTATAAAAGTAGTCAAAGGATATTACGAGTTAACTTTTTGGTTTCCATTCAATTTCTCCGTATGCTCACAAGCTCCTGCAGTTTCTTCTCACACACCAAGCCCACTATCAAGACAGAATGAAAAGCTATAGTCACGAGGCAGAGACAGAGGCGAAGCGAAGAGAAAGATAGCGAGATGACTACGCCGAGAGACTACTACATGACGAGCTGACAGGGTAGAATTACCGAATAGAAAAGACGGCAAAGGCAATTGCAAAACTTGCCCAGTATTCGTACTCGTTTCATCTCATTTCATCCCATTCCATTCCACTCCATACGAGGAGCATGCTCACAAGAAAAAAGATACCGATAGACAGATGATGTTAACTTCTATATTTAACCCATATGGCCGTTATTTCCTCAATTAACTGACTAGCTTAGCTAATGCTAATAGTGAGATTGTACATATTCCAACCTTCTATCAAGTCTAATATACCCTTCTACTCAGTATAGCATTTCATTCTCAGTTATATAATATGCAGTCCACATATAAAGATTATATGGAAAGGAATTTAATTGAACCTCCATCAAGTACTATCTACTAATACTAGATTTCTAGTGTCGTAGACAGTACTACATAATTACTTTCTACTTAAATGCAAAAAGCATTTCTTCTTCGAGCAAGTTCCATGAAAGGAAATGAGCAATTGGTGAGTTTTAAATCGGAAAAAAATGCATACAGTAGCCCATAGCTTGTTTTTGCATCTTGTCTTCAGCCACACTATCATCACCATCATCATCATCATCACACAAGCTAATGACTGACTCTAAACTGGAATTTATAAGGGCGAGGATAAGAATAAGGATATTTCTAAGTGCAGCTTGATTGTAAATCTGAGTCGAAGAACAGTTCAACTTCACAGTTTTGCTGTTTACATTTCACAATTCTCTAGAAGTAAGTATGTAGATAGCCTATAGGCAGAACTATACTGAGTCGAATACAGTAGTAAAGTAATATAAATACGAAGCGAAGGATATAATATGCGGTTAAGTGTTGAAAACGATAATAAAGCTGACAAACTAACTTCCACTGTTGACGGTTGGTACTAGTTCTGGTGTTGGTACTCGTAATGATAATGATGCTGGTACTGGTAGTGTCACTTTGATATTGGTGTAAATATTGTACCTACATAACTTAATTATCTTAAATACTTGAATACATGTGGATAGCTTACAAACTCATTAAAACACAGTATAGTAAATTGAATGAATTGTATTGCACTGAATTGAATTGAATTGAATACAAGTCGTTTTTTTAAATTTCATAGCGTACATCCACTGTAAACAATTTAATACCGCAGCTATATCGGCAGTTCAAATTTGTATTGTAAACTACAAGAATGAAGCTTCCTAGCTCTTAATGTTTAATATGCATTCAACTTAGCTTTTATGATCTTTATGAATGCAGAGCAACAATATTGAGCACTGACTTACATAAGTATATGCATAATCTTCTGCGCTGCGGTCAATTCAATTCAAGTTTAGTTAAAGTCGTCCCAAGGCAAGTCAATTCAATGTTAAACTACGAAAGAAATGCTAACTGCGGTGGAAAATAATATGCAGCTTATTAACTGTTGTAAATACGCTGGTAAAACATTTAGTTACAACTTTCCTTATCATTTGAAACCGCAAAAAAATTAACTGGAAAAATATGGAACTTGTACGCCATCAATTTTAATTAGGAAGGCAATTAGACGTATCAGAGATTCAGTTTCAAGGAAAAACTGCATAGTTAGAATAGCAAATAGCTTTGCTATTGTAAGCGACATGGATTAATCTTTAGCAGCAGAAATAGAATGTGATCCATCTGCACTCAACTCAGCATTCTAAAGGCAATTTACAGATAGTCCAATTTTTGTATCACGGTCAGAAATAGAAAAAACCCTTGGGTTTTCACTATTTTTTCCTAAACTTTCTGGGAAAAGTGCTGCAGTTATTTGCAATGGGGCGGAATCAAATGAAATGAAATGAATAAAAAGCGCACTACAAGAAGTACGAGAATGAAAGACGGTATTACCTACGAAATGATTCGAAGTTCATATCCATATGGATTAGGATTGGAGTAACTGCAGCTCTAAAGGTAACAGCCCAACTACATAGGTAACTATACTAGGTACATTACGACTAACGCTACCAACAAGACTAAAGTCACGTCTCGACGTACCCCGTTAGTAGGTACAAATATTTAATTGCACTGTACGATCCTATGTGGATAAACAGCTACATTTTGTATGCATGTAAACCCTATATAATTAATCCCATTTCGATTCTGATGCTGGTGAATACATAACTACGTATGACCTTAGTCTGTGTGCCCACCTACTTGTTTAAGACCTGGATTAAGTACTTCAATACTGCAGTTGAAACATAGTCTTGACTGAATTGATGCAGACAATCATAAATGACTCTCTGCCGATGCACTTAATTACATATTCCATGGAGGTAGGAAAACTGGAACAAATAAAAATACGTAGTGCAGTGACTCTTACCTCAATGTATCGTTGGAAGACTGCAATTGTTTGGGCATCCTTGGGAATTTCATTAAGCAAGAATTGTGCAGTTGCCTGATTTTGGTGGACCATCTGCGAAACACTGTTGTATGCGTGTTCATAGTCTTGCCAGTAACCCAACTGTTCTTGAACTCTCTTTCGGAGGTCCTGGGTGAGAAATTAGGCGTTTGTAATTAGTATACTATTTACAGTAATTACTTAACCTTAATGCCATTACATTAATGTCAACATTAATATTGCATAACAAGAACGCTAGCACAACCATGACATGGGTATGGAATAATCAAATTAGTGGTTATAATAATTGTAATAAAGTATTTTACTTTTAGCAAAGTGTCTTGTGTATTTAAATAACATAAGACTTTTTAATGTTGCTTGCTTACTTGAACTCGAGCAGACAGTGTATGAACCGTTGCTTCCATCTCCCCTAACTCAAGTTCTAATTTCGCTGTACTGAGGGTAATATGAGGCGTTGTTGGAATACTCTTAATGACCTGATGCATTTTTTCCAAGTCCGTACTGTTCACTTGAACTTCATCCTTGAAATTCTGTACATACCAAAACGTAGGAATTTAGGCATTTTTCAAATAATTATTCCATGATATCCACGGAATTTCGACCATTATTTTTAAATGTGCAATGTATTCATATAATTTGAATATAATTCACTTTATTTTTAAATTGGTCTTTTTTTTATTTATGGCACTTACATGACAATTCTGAAGTGCTTGTCTCAGGATATCTTGAGAAAGATCAAAGAATGAAGACCACTGATCAATTTTCACCCGTAGATTATCTTGAAGTCTCTTCGCTTTCATGGACATTCTACTGAAGGACGAGAATTTTTCACGGATCGTATGAACCGTGTCCAATTCCTCGGTGAGGCTTGAGTCTAAACTGGAAAGTATTGTGTACAGTGATCCGATCTGCTCCGCTTCCGATGGAGTTACATGATGTTTTGTCAACAGAGCATTAAGCTGGTGCTTCTTATTCAAGACTTGTGCTTTCAAGATCTAAAGCGATAAGGGTAGACGACCAAACAAATGTTAGACGCATAAGCATTTGCATGATTAATGTGGTGAATCGAAAAACAACTGATTTTGTAATAGATGCAGCATCGTCTCAGACTGAATTAAATTGAATAGAATTGAACCGAATAGATTCTATAAATAACAACCTGTAATTTTTCTAAGTAACAGTACAAGTCCTCTTCATTCTCAATAGTGACAGTCATGCTATTTATAGTATTCTGAATATCATGTAATTCATTTGCGATGAGTTCAAAGCCACTTGCGCTATCTTCCTCGTCATCGCTGTACGTAATAGATTCAGATTGGGACACGGTCGACTGCAAGGAATTCCAACGATCTTCAAAATCATTAAAATGTTCACGAATTTGTGGTTCATCGGAAATTTTCAACACGTTCAATGCTTGACTGAGAAGAATGTTTGTCTCGTCCTTTATGGGCTGTTGCGATTCCAACTGTGCTTTCAGTTCCTATTCAATACGAATCAATCAATAAATACACATAAAACGAGATCCGAATTTAATTTAAATTTTTTAATATAAAAATATCGTTACTTATCATGCCAAACATTACTGTGGAACTAACCCAGAAATCATAAGGATGACACTGCTGACACATAATTGAGTCCATCTTGGCTTCAGCTCTTTGTAACCACAACTTGAGACGGTGCACCAGTCTTTCATAATTACTGTACGAATCTCGGAAACTGATGAGCTTTTGTAGTCTGGATGTAATTATATTGGAATTGATGAGCAACTTCTCAATCAAGTTATTGACACGTTCATTTAGCTCTGGGCAGTTAATCACTTCCGATAACAAATTATCGCAAACTGTTTTCAGCTGAATTAGTCTGGATTGATGGACTATGAGGTCAGAGTACATAGACTGCAAAGAATTGAAACATACACATTTCTTGCAGTCGATTACACGTGTAGCTCTTACGCTATTTTCATCGGCATTGTCATTTCAATCGTTGTTAACAACTGCAATAAATATTCTATAAGTAATAAAGCAAAAGTGTAGCCTACCTGATGTAAGGAACAGTATCTGTCGACATCGTGTGAACTCAAATTATCCATACTTGGCATCTTTTTCTCCAGTGTATTCAACCAGGCGGCTTCTTCTTCCAGGCCTTGCTCCAAGCGATTCCAACGTACAGATGCTACAACCATTTGTTGCCGTTTCTTCGATGCCCGATCAAGGATGGAACAACCTTGCCCATAGAGTGTTTGATGGAGATTCTGTAGAACACATGTGAAACATATTCATGTCAAAAAGAAGCATAATATACAATACATAAGCATTTAGCTTCGTTTATGCAAAGATGGTTTAACTATGGAACCAACCTTATGTAAATCTCTCGTGCTCGCATCTAATTCATCCTCTAGTTTTTCCAAAGTTCCATGACATTTCTTGAAATTCTTGAAAAATTTCTGGAATTTCTGTAGCTCAACCTGCATTTCTAAGCAATTTTTAACATCCAATTTACCATTGATCAGACCCTCTGCAACTTGAATTACTTGAGCGAATTCTTCCAGCGTTTGTTTGTACTCCTCTGACAGTGAAATCACTTGCTGATATTTATCCTTTTCCAGCGCTAACAAATTATTCAGGTTGATTAGGTTTCTTGTCAGTTCGTTGATGTGGCTGAAGAGAACAGATTCGTACTCGGGGTGTTCGTTGATAAAATTGTAGCACTTGATTACAATGGGCTCAAGACGTACACTTGCTCGGTGAATTTCAGACTCAATGTTGTCAATCGTTAGCAATTGGTCCTGTGGCAAAATGGAAGGATCGTTGACTGAGTCACGGAACTCGGAAGCCAGTTTTAAAACAGCTTCGTTTGCATCAGTTATACAGAGTTGTAAATCATTTTTCAATGATACTGTATCTTCATTGGATTGAATGGTAGAATCAATGTTGTCATTTAATTTGGTTGCGTTGTCGCGAGTTCCGTTCAAAGCACTGGTAAGATTTTCCAGGACTTCTGGTTCCACATTGAGCTTTGACAGGACTCCCTGCAGCTCATTAAAACGTTGATCCAGAGACTCCAGTTTTTGCTGTAGATCTGTCTGGGCGCGCTTCTTCTCCTCTGTAGGCATGTTGGATTTTTCAACTTTCTGAACTTGATACTGAATTTGGCTGATGTAGATGGTGATAATCTCAATGACTTCAATGAGTTCTTCAATCACAATTATTTCAGTTACAGACGTTGACGAAGACCGCTGTTGATCGTCTAACTGTTTCAAGCGTCTGTCCAGATCATTCAAGATACCCTCTACACTTTGGTCCTGGACTTTCTTGGAAGAGACTGGCTGGAGAATTTTGCTACGGGATTTCAAAGATGTAAGCAATTTTCCGATCTTATTTTTAAGCTTCTCTGCCTCCTCCTTATAAGTTGAGGGTTGTTGTCGTTGCTCAAGTTTCGGTTCCCGTTCAGATTTGATCACTTCTTGGTCTAGCGGCGTGTTTTCAACTTCCTCAATTTCAACACCACCAACGGTAACAGTCGGCTCTTGGTGAGACAGTAATTGAGTTTGTTCTACAGAAACAACTGTTTTTTTCGGTGATTTTTTCTCAGTGCTCGCTTCATATTCCTCCTTTCCAACTTCAACAAATGTTACTGCTTTAGCTTTCTGTAGTTTTTCCTTCTTCTTTTTACGATCTTTAGCTGAAACCTCCTCTGGAATTTTGACTTGAGATTCCTGTACTGCAAAATGCTCTACGGTGTGCTCAACTTGAGTCTGCTCTGGCAGTGACTCTGGTTCCGGTTGTGTTTCTGATTCTAGTGCTGGTTGTGAAACTGGTAGCTCTTCACGTCTGACAGGCTCTTGCTCAGCTAATTCTGGTTCTTGCACTTGCAATGAATACTCTAGGTCCTGAACAAGTAAGTCTGAGATTTCTTGTAATGGGTCAATGATGGCATCTTGAGGAATTCCAAATTCAATTTCTTGTTCTTGTTCAATTACGGCTGGTGTTTCTTCCGCTTCAATGCTCACGGTAGATTGAACTGGAAGAGCTTCAGCTACGAGTTGGGCATGGTTGTCAACGTTCTCGAATGGAACTGCTTCCACCTGAATTTGTTCGTCTGGAATGTGGCTGGTGGAAGTTTCTTCTGCCGGTTTTGGCACAGGCACGACGAAAGAATCTGGAAGCGACTGGATGTCTGACTGATGAACGATCAGTTGATCGTCTGAAGAAGGGGAAGTTGATTCGGCCGTTGAAATAATTGGAACAAAATCTGACGATAGTTGCGAGCCGAGCTCTGAAAGTTCCTCAGGAATGACGACAGAGGCTTCAGATGAAATTTCTGAAATGGTGACTGACGGTTCTTTAGGAGTCACTGCAGGGGCTTCAAATGGAATTTCAGAAACGGTGACTGACAGTTCTTCATGAATGATGGCAGAGGCTTTAGGTGGAATTTCAGAAATGGTGACGGAAACTTCTTCAGGGATGACGACAGAAGCTTCAGTTGAAATTGCATGAGCAGAGACAGGTTCGACTGAGGATGGCTCTCGTTCCTGAGATGGTGGTGATTCTGGAAGCAAATCTGGAGACAACAGTTGTGTGGCTGCATCCAAACTTTCTAGCCCTGCTTGAACACTGATGTCCACCTCAATTGGATCAGACTGTGTGGCTGCATCCGCATCTACTTCTTCCGACTGAGTTGCGGTATCTTTAATTGACTGGGATTGAACTTCCGGTTTGGATATTTTGGCGGCAGTTTGTACAACTTCAGGTTCCACCGCAGCCTCACTTTTGGGTAGTTGGGCCTGCTCTGGTGTTCCAACCAAAGTAGACTGTGTGGTCTGTAGTTTCTCTTCAGTGGCCTCTGGAACTGCATCCTGTGCCTTAGCAGTAACCGCTTCTGGAGCGTCAGTGCTTTGTGAAAGTTTAAGGAGATAATCTTCTGAAGTTTCCGTTGTCTCCCGATCAACTTGTGAGCTTAATAAGTCGTCAACTTGGAAAATTTCCGTGGTAATGTGTACGTCAGTTTGGGCAACTGGAGTTTCGTCAGACTCTGGTGTAGAGTCTTTCGAAATTTGTTGGTCGACAGACTCCAAAGTCTCAGAAGGCTCTGAAGTTGAGGCTTTAGAATCTTCTATAACTACAACTGACTCATCAACAACTGTTGGTACTACTGAAACTTCTGGTTCTGAAACTTCAACCGTTTCCTCTGGTTTATGAGATCCTGGAGTTTCCTGCTCTTCAGGTTGAGAAATATCCGAGGTGTCTAGAGCCAAGGATTTGGAAACGATTTCAATTGTTCTCACCTCAGGTGTTGTTACCTCCAAGATTACTTGAGATTCTTGCTCAGATACTTCAAGTCTTTCCTGGACGTTGGGCTCGGAGCCTTTCGGAATTTCTTCAATTTCAGGTTTGGTACCGAGTTGAATTTCTTGTACTTTTTCTTCCCGTTCAGTAAGCTCAGTTGGTCCTTGAACCAGTGGTTCAGGAACAACTTCTGCTGAAACCTCGGGTGTGACATCTTTTTCAATAGCTTCTGGTTGTATGCTAGCTATGCTGTCTTGAATGTCAGATGTCGACACTTTAGCAACTTCTGGGATATCAACCTGTAAAATTTCCGAAATCTCTTCAATGTCTGATTGTGAAAGTTCAGGAACAACTTTGTCTTCAGGTTTGGAAATTTCACTGCTTTCTTGGGTGTCAAGTACCAGCAGTTCAGAGAGCGCTTGGATGTCAGAATCAGACATTCCAATAAGTTGTTCAGGTTGCGATTCCAAAACTTTACTCGTCTGAAACTCAGATTCAGTAGTTGCTTGAGTTTCCTTGATGTCCACTGAAACGTGCGAACTAAAGGGAATGTCGGGCTGAGAAACTTCAATGGCTTCACCAATGGTGATGGGCTTGGAAGGCTCCGATGGTTCCTGGGTAAGTCGTGGAATTTCAGAAATATTAGTTCTTGGAGAGGTTTCAATATCAGTTGCGATAGCAGGCGTCATCTCCTCGGCCCCTTCAGTAGCAATTTCATGCTTCTCCTGTACAAGTACGTCTTCAGAAACTGTTTGTCTTTGTTCTTCTTGGTTCTTGGTCTGAGATTCCAAACTAATTTGCAAGTTGACGTTAATATCTTCGGTTACTTCCGATTCTGAACTTGTTTCTTGAGTGAGTGAAATTTGTATGGGCTGTGATTCTAATGGTAATGATAGTTCTGGCTCAGATACATCTTTAGTTTCTTCTGACTGGCTTACTTCCACGGTCTGCACTTCTTCGTGGATAACTTCGGGTTCGGACTGTATAGCTATTGCAGTTACCTGAGGATCTGATTGAGTGGAGTCATCAACCAATACTGGATCCGACTGGATAGAAATTTCTTTTCCTATAGGCTCAGATTGCACTGCTACATCCTTCTCCCCAATCTGAGTGGAAGCAACAGCAACTTCAGTAATTATTTCAGTCGGGACAACTGCCTCTTGCACAGTTGTCTCCACTTGGACATCAACAGTGACTGATTCGGCGGTTACTGTCACAGTAGCAGAAGGTTGCTTTGTAGCAGTAGTGGAAATATCTATTTCAGGTGATTCAGGTGACTGCTGTACTTCCTGTAAAATTGCAACGGAGGGAATTTGCAAAACGTCCTCCTCCGATGCTATCGTGTCCTTTCCTTGTAATTCGTCTGGGTTTGTTGAAGCCTGTTCTTCCACAGGCTCGGCTTTGATTTCCGTTATCAAGACATCCTCTTGTGTAAGTAAACTAGATATAGCTGTTTGATCTTCGATGGACAGTTCAAGCACTACAGCATTATCTTCGGCAGGTTGAGATGGCTTAAATTCAACGGCAGTTTCATCCGAAGCTTCCGAAGATGGAGCCATTAATTGTTCCTGTACTTGTGATAGAGTTTGTGAAACTTGAACTATAGTAGCGAGTTCATCAGGGAGATCAAGTTGTGCCGAGGATAAATTAAGAGTCGATTCTTCTGATACGATTACTTCAGCTGCTTCTGGAGTTATTTCTACAACTTGCTCTTCGGCTGTGGAGACGACAGCTGGTTGAGAGACAACAATAGGTTCAGATGTATCCTGAGTTGATTTAACGGTTGGTTGACTTTCTTCCGCATCTGTAATTGTTAGTTTTTCTGCTTCTGTTGGCAGCTGTTGCTCATACTTAATTGGAACTTCATCTTCTGTTGTGGACTTAATGTTATCCTGCAGAGTTTCAGAAACGGCAGCTTCTTCAGTTGGTACGGTGACTTGCACCGATGGAATAGTTTCAGACTCGTCCTGTGACAGCAGGGCAGCAATGGCAGCTGCATCTTCCTCAGATAGCTGGGCTTCTTCTTCAGCTACAGGAGCAGATGATGATTCAATAGGAACGTCAGCTGATGTGAGGACTTTTGTTTGCGGTTCCTTCTGATGTTCAATTAGAACTTCAGCTGATATTTCAGTGACAGCATCCGTAGGCGTTTCGGCAATAGCAAGGCTTGATAAGTCAGTCGGAATGTTATCCGGTAATTCAGAAATTACACTTTGTTCTTCAACTGGTATTTTCAGAGTAACTTCAGTTGGTGCTTCGGTAGAAACCTTAGCTGGTGATTCGCCATGATCTTCAACGGATGTTTTAACTGAGCTTTCAGTGGAAACTTCGGTGGAAATTTCAATCATGGTTTGGGATGATGCTTCAATGGAAACGTCTGGTGAGGTCTCAGTGGAAACTTCCGGTGCTCTGTCAGTGGCAACTTCGATGGAAACTCCAGTCGTTGTTTGACACGATGCATCAGTGGAAATTTCTGGCAAGGTTTCAGTAGAAACATCGGTGGAAATTTCAATCGTTGTTTGAGATGATGTTTCAGTGGAAACTTCTGGAGCTCTTTCAATGACTACTTCTGGGGTTATTTCAGTTGAAACTTGAGTGGACTCTTCAGATGCTACTTCAGCGTAAGCTTCAGTAAAAACTTCAGTTTGCAATTTGGTGTGAACTTCTGTTGGTAATTCAGTTCTAACAAGAGTGGATAATTCAGCGAGAACTTCTTGTGGTGTTTCAGTTGAGATATCAGTTGAAACTTCGTTGGGATCTTGAGATGGTAGTTTCGCTGAAATTTCCGTATCTGCTTCTTCTGGTGAAACTTTTCTCATAGACTCATCTGAAATTTCAATGGATTCTTTAGTTGAGATTTCAGTGACAACTTCGATAGACATCTCAGTTGATATTTTGGTTGGAACTTCTGCTGGAATGTCCGCTGAAATCTCAATGACTTCATCGGATGATAATTTTCCAGCGAGTTCTGTGTGTCTTTCGGCGGGATCTTCGATTGGTGTTTCAATCAAAAGTAACGTTGATATCTCAACGAGAACTTCAGGTGACATTTCAGTAGAAGCTTCAGTTGGCACTTCAGAAGTTACAGACGGTGTAGTTATACCTTCATCCTTCAATTCACTTGGTATTTCAGCCAAAACTTCAGGAGAACCTTCAGTTGGTGGTATTACTGATATTTCTTTAGTTACATGAGTGGCTTCTTCTTCTACTTTGGTTTGTACTTCTGTAGAAACTTCAATCGTTGTTTGAGTCGAAATATCGGGTATTGTTTTGGTGGGAACTTCAATGGATTCTTTGGCGTGTTCTTCAATGAAAACCTCAGTCGTTGTTGAAGTTGGCGTTGCGGTCAAAACATCGGGTGATACTTTTGTGGAGACTTCTTTTTCTATGTCTGTGGGAACTTGAGTTGACTCTTCTGTTGGTACTTTTGTGGAAACTTGTTGTTCTATTTCTGTGGGAACTCGGGTGGACTCTTCTGCTGGTACTTTTGTGGAAACTTCATGTTCTATTTCTGTGGGAACTTGAGTGGACTCTTTGGGTGGTACTTCGCTGTCAACTTCAGTAGAAATTTCAGTGTGCAATTCGGTTTGAACTTCTGTGGGTAAATCCGTTATCATCAGCGTAGATATTTCACTGAGAATTTTTAGTGCTATTTCAGAGGGCACCGGAGTGGCTTCTTGTGTAGAATCTTTGGCGTGAACTTCAATAGAACCTTCAGTCGTCGTCGGAGGTACTGTTTCTGCCGGAACATCAGGTGATTCTTGCCTGAAAACGTCTTGTGGTGTTTCTGTGGAAACTGGAATGAATTCTTCGATTGGTACTTTGATGTCCACTTCAGTGGGAACTTCAGTTGGTACTTGGGTATCAACTTCAGCAGAAACTTCAGGGTGCACTTCAGTATGAAATTCTGTCGGTGAATCCGTTAATATCAGGGTCGATATTTCACTGCAAATTTCCTGTACCGTTTCCGTGGGAACTTGAGTGGGTTCTTCGGCGCGAACATCAATGGAAACCTCAGTCGTTGTTGGGGGTGATATTTCGGTCGGCACATCTGGTGTTACTTTCGTAGAAACTTTTTGTTCTGTTTCTGTGGAAACTTCAGTGAAAACTTCAGCTGGTACTTGGGTGTCAACTTCAATAGAAACTTCAGTTGGTATTTTGGTTTCAACTTCAATCGAAACTTCAGTTGGTATTTTGGTTTCAACTTCAGCAGAAACTTCAATTGGTATTTTGGTTTCAACTTCAGCAGAAACTTCAGTGTGCGATTCTATGTGAACTTCTATCGGTGAATCAGTTAGCATCAGCGTAGATATTTCACTGAGAACTTCTTGTGGTATTTCAGCCAATGCTTCAGTCGATTCTTTGGCGGAAACTTCTGCTGGAACTTTAGTTGGTACTTCAGTTGAGATTTCAGTTCGTAATTCTGTTGAAACTTCAGTTGGTACTTCGCTGGAAATTTCGATTACGGCTTCAGATGACAATTTGCTTATAACTTCGGCTTGCGATTCCGTGGAAACTTCTGTCGGCACTTCAGTCTGAACTAAATCTGAAAGTGCTGTTAGAATTTCATACGGTATATCAGATGAAACCTGAATTGGAGTATCACCAGGTTCAACCGAAGAAACTTCAATGGACTTCTCCGGTGATACTTCCACAGAAACTCCGCTGGGCGTTTCCGGCATCACTTCAGTGAAAGGTTCAGTTGGTAATTCGGAAGTAACTTCAGAGGCAGCTTGAGTCAAAAGGTCAGCTGACACTTTCATGGGTTCTGCATCTGGTAGCACGGTGGTCATTTGAACACTCTCAGCAGTTGATAATTCGACGGACACTGTTGTTATTTCGGATGGATTTGAAGCCTCAGTTGATACTTCAGTCGTACTTTCTACATATTTCTCTGATAATTCAACTGAAACTTCAGTTGGAGCTTCAGGTAATTTTTCAGTACTGGGTTCAATTGGCACTTGAGGGGGAACTTGAAGAGGTGCTTCAAGTTTTTCAGCGGTAGAAATCGATACTTCTGTAGAAACTTGAACTTGAAGATCTGCTGGTAAGACCTTTGCAGCTTCGTCTTTTTGAATTTGTGGCGATGTAATCTCAGTCGGTGTTATCAAAGAAGCAATAGCTTCCTCATCTTCAGGAGACAACCCAATAGTAACTTTACTCGCAGAAGATTCCAATTTTTCTGCTGTTAAAACATCTGCCGGTGTGACTTCCTGTTCTACCAGCACATCCTCATAAGGCACTGAATCTTTTTGAATTTGCAACTCAGCACTTTTGCTTTGATCTTCAGTTGGTAGCTCCGTCACCTGATCTTCCGCCGGCCAGTCAGTTGATTCAGTGTGTTCAGGTTCCGGGTAATCGAACGAACCTACTTGGAATTTGACCTTCGTGACATGAATACTAGTTGGTTCTTCCGAGTATTCAGTTGGTACACTCCCGTTGGCGTCCAGTAAACTAGCAAGTGCTGCTTCGTCTTCCGCAGACAGTTCCAAAGTAACGGCTCTTGGCTCTAAATCGGGAGAAAGTACCTCTTCAGAATGTAAATCTTGAATTTGAGGAAGAGTAGAAGGTATTTCGCTAATTTTTAGCTCTTCAGTTAGTGTTGTAGTTCCTGGAGATTCCTCACGTGAAGTACGTACTTCTGTAGTAGTTGTTACTACACGGGTTACGGTGGTGATGGATGACCCATCATCTGAAACTAATGTGGCTGTGGTGACTTGTTGGTTTATTTGTCGGTCAGGTAGATCTTGATATTCAGCTGAAGTTGTTATCACTTCAGTATCAAAAGGTAGATCTTCGATAGTTTGTAGTTGTTCCAGCGTAGGAGCAGACGGAATTGCTACGCTTAAGGTATCTGGTTCAGTTTCTTCTGTTTTTGGTTTTCGGACTTTAGTGGAAAGGTCATCTTGGGTTATCACACTAGTAATTACTGCTTCTTCCGCAGCAGGCAATTCAGTTGTGGTGGAAGAATCTTGAACTTCAGTTATCATCTCAACCTCTACTGGCAGTGTCTTTTCAGCTTCATCCTCACTGAAAATGGTCGTTGCTAATGGTTCAATTTCTGGTGCAATCGGAGCTACGGAAGGTTCTGATACCATCTCGGATGTGGCAGAAATGATAGCCTGATCTTCAGCTGGTTTGTCGGCATCAGCAGGTGTCGTAGGTAATGAAAGCTGTTCAATTGCTATCTCTTCAGAAATCTGTGCAGGTGTTTCAACAAGTGGGTCTTGTGTAGGTGTAATTTCGATGATTTCAACATCTTGAGTCAGCACTCCAGCAATATCTTCTTGATAAACAGGGAAAAGTTCGGGTTTTACATCGTCCTTATCATCACTAGTTATCGCAGGGAATTCGCTGACAGGCTCATCTTCTGACAAAGGTAATGTTTCTGCGGATTTTTCTTCTGCTGGGGTAGCAATGACCGTGACTTCTGAAATTTCGGGAGCTGAGTCATCTTCTTGCTGTGATAACAAATCACCTATGGCAGCTGCATCCTCATCCGAAAGAGCTAAATTTTTTGGTTGATCCTGTGCTGAAACATGGCAGATCGTTTCGGACAAGGTAGCCTCTATTACTTCAGCTCTTTGTGGTTCTTCAGTGGGTGATGTGATCGCCTCAGTAATTTTCACGGATACAACTTCTTGCGGTGTTGTATCAGTTGTCTCTTTTTTTTGCAGATCGTCAGCCTCCTCTTCGGCTGTTACAACCTGTTCAGTGGGCAAATACTCAGTTGTTATAATGTTTGCAGTGGTTGTTGTTATCTGTTCTAAAATGTCAGGTACTATTTCACTGGTTTTCTCTGGTTCTTCTGCAGGTACTTGTTCTTTCCCTGAAAGGACTGTGATTGGCTCACTTTTTTCGGCTGGCTGAGCTAGTTGCTCTTGGACGAGCAGATCAGTCAACGTTGGTTGTTCTTGCTGTTGTTCTTCAGATGGAGTAACTTCTAGGGGCACAGTCTTCCCCTCAGTTGGTGTCTCAGAGGAAATTACAATTTCTTCTTGTACCAGCAATCCAGCTAGAGTCGCTTGATCTTCGAGAGGCAGCTCTGAAACGGTCTCCGTTGGACTATCAGGTGTCACTATGGCCTCAACTTGTACTATGTCAGTCTTAGTTTCAACTATTGTAGGTGATTTAATCAATTCAGATTGACCTGCGGTTGCCGTTGGCTTGCCAGCATTATCATCCTCCTTCTTTGTTTCTTCTTTCACAGGCTCCTTAGCTTCGTCCTCCACCGGTACATCTTCTGCTACTTGTTTGACTTTTTGGGTTACATGAATAATGTCAGGAACTTGAATATCTGTGATGGTAGTTTCCGTTTCTTTCAGTGGTTGTTCAGTCTTTGTAATGGAGTCATCTCTCTCCACTGTTTGAAGCACTGGACTTTCTTCTTTCACTTTTTCTTCAGAAACCGGCTGTACTGTATCATTTACTTCAATATCTATTTTCTCCTCAGTCAATGATTCGGAAGGTGTAATTTCAGATTTTTGTTCATTTGGAAACTTCACTTGGTAAGATGCCTCTATTTCAATGGATTCCGTTGTGCTACTAGTAGCACCTGCAATTATTTCTGTAGATGGAGTCACCTCCAGTGAAACTTCCACGGAATCTACGACTTTCTCCTCCTGTATGCATTTTATCTTTTCTGACTCTTGCTTCTTCTCTTCTTTGAGTGGTTCGCTTTCACCCAGTAAATTTTCTGCTGCTACTGACTTAGGTAGGTCCGTGTCTGGAGTTTGAAGAGGTTCAGTAGGCACTTCAGGTAATTCTAAATCAATTACACTTAAAGTGGTTTTTTCCGTAACGTCTAATTTTGGAATGGATGTTTGGTCTTGATCGTGCGGCACTTCTTTCAAAATATCAATTACTTCAGCGCTTGTCTCAGTTGATACTTGGTCAGTTGATGTTTTGGATTGTTGGTCAGGCGTTTTTGTTTCTTCAACCTGTGCTTCAACTTGTGGACCAGAAGTTTCAACCGTCTCGGCGTCAGATGGGATTTTCTGTGACTCGGGTGTAATCGCCTCGATGGGTTGCGAAAGTCCTAAAGACGCTTTATTTGGCTCTTCTGTTGATTCTTTTATTACTTCAGGGTGCTGAAGTACAAAAGTGATCTGCTTTTCCGTGGTTTGAATGCGCACGTCAGGCCCAACACCCAGGGTAATGGGCTGAGGTTCTTGTGTTTCTAGTTTCATTTCAGTCTCTTTGATTTCAAGTCCTTGACTCAGTACTTCTTGTTCCTTTGGTTCAGTTCTGATTTCGTCTAATTCAGCACTTGCACTTGTAGGTACTTCATCTTTCCAGCCGTCAACTTGCTCTTCTTCAAGTGGCAGGGATTTTACAACAGCTATTGGCGATGATGTATCTTCGGATTCAGGAGTGCTGATCAGGCTAATTTCTGTGGTTGTTGTTGTTTGGAAAGTAGCATCGATGGGAACGATGGGAGCTTTTTCTATCGGTGTGATTTGTTCCTGAATAGTAATTTCTTCATTTGGCTTAACGCTGGCAGCTTCGTCTATATATTTTCCAGATTCTGTAGGTAGACCAGCTGATGGTTCTAATACGGTCTGACTAGATTCCACACTGGCTACTACTTCAGGTAATATAGTGGTATGAATCTGATCTGGAGATTCGGTAGCCTTGGGTGCGAGGGCCTCGATCTCCAAATCATCCAACTGTGCGGCTTTATTAATTAGTTGAGGAGCGGATTGCGTTGATTTTTCCAATAATTCTGGGCTGGATTGAGTTGCATGTTCGGCAGTTTCCGCAAATTGCGTTGACTGTTCGCATGCCAATGGTCCTGACTGGGTTTCTCTTTCACTGGTTTCAGGATCCGACTGAATTGCTACAGTGGTCTTCATAGTTTCTGATGGCTGAGATTGGAACTCTGTGACAATAACTTGAGAGTGGAATGTTGTTTCAAGTTCTGTGGGGGTTTCGTCTTGTATTTCTTGCTTTTCCTGTGGTTCTTGAAGTTCTTCCTTTTGTCTTTCCGCAACAGGTGGTTCTCTTTCAGATTCAGGAGCAATTGGAATTTTGTCGACTAACTCTCCACCGACCTTAGGAGAACGTTGTTTTTGTGATTCTTCTGATTTGGTTGGAATTTCTTTTGTATCGATATGAGAAACTGATGGCTCGCTTGCAGTCAGTTTATCTTCCTTAGTGTCTACTTGTGAAGGAGCTGAAGGTTGTTCTAGTTTCTCAGTTTCTGTAACCGTTACTGTTGACTCAGACTGAATGGGTTTGTCACCCTTAATCTCTTCTGGAGAAAACTGTTCCTCCTTAGCAGGCTGTACTTCAGAAATTTCCTGTGTTAGTACTTTCTCAGTGATTACCACAGATTGTTTAATGGCAGGCATATCACCGATTGCTAGTTGAAGCTGAATTACGGGCTCCTCCTCAAATTGAGCTTCGCTAAAATCTTTAACATCTTCTGTAGATTCAGAGACATCAGGAATTACAGCAATTTGCTCAGGTGTACCAGTAATTGCTAATTGCTCAGTGGCAACCTTGTTTTGTTCGGCAACAGCAGTGAGTTCTTCGTTACATGGAATTTCTGTGATTTCTACTGAAGATCCAGGTTCACGGTCAGCCTGGTCTAATGAAGTTGATGATGATGTTATAAGCACCTGTTGACGTGTAATTCTTACGGATGTAATAGTGCGCTGACTAGTTTCAGTTGGTGAGTCAGAAATTGAAGTTTCCACCCGAACCTGAGTGTCAGTTCGTGTTTGTGGCTGTTCAGAGATTTGTAGATCCGATAGAATTGACTCAGGGAAAGAGATGCGGGGTACTGTTTGTGGTTCTGATTCGATGGAAATTTGTTCGATTTGTTTTTCCTGGTCTTGCCTGTCTGCTCCATCATCTTTCTTAACCGGCACCAAAACTTGGGTGTCTTTTACAGTATCAACTTGACTTTCTTGCTCTATAGATTTATTTGTATCAGGTACCTCAGCAGAAATGTCAGTTGTAATCACAATTGGCTCAACGATACTAGTGTGCGTTTGTTCTACTGCTAAAGCAAAGGCATGATCAGATAAAACAGCTTTAGGCTCTAAAATCTCAGCTTGTGCTTCTACCTTAAAAGTATGGGTGGATAAAAGTGCAGAAGGGGTACTGGATTGTGTGGTAGCATCTGAAGCATCTGATTTGATAGATTGTGTCGTTGCGTCCAGGGTCTCCCTAATTACCGCCGACTGGGTTGCAACGTCTTGAGTTTCAGGGGTCTCTGGAGAGGTTTCCGCATCTAGTAAAGAACTTTGAATCTCAGTCGTCTCAGTTGGAATTTCAAAAGTGACACGACGCCCGATGTCGTGTGACTCTTTGTGTGATGGTGTGTCCTTCAGTCGATCTGGATCTTCAAAAGGTATGATTCTAACATGTGACGTTTCTTGCTGTTCTGTTCTAGTTGTTTCCAATTCAGTTCTACGCTGACTAGTTGAGGTTTGAACGAGACTTTCGGTGAACAAGCGAGCTTCCGATTTCTGATGCAAATCTTGTTCAGTTGCTGGTGTAGGACTTGGACTTGACACTGTTTCTGTGGGAATGGGAGATTGTCCTTCAGCTTTGTCGCCCTCGGTGGCTCCTCGTGTAATGTCGTATGTGGGTCCACTCGTGACTTCGCTCGTATGCTCATCAACTTCATCTGGTTCTTCCACAACTTGTTCTGTGACCGTTTCCACGCCATTAATGATGACAATTTTCCTAATGATCTTCCTTCGTTTTCGTATGACTCGTCGCGTGACATGCTGGGTGACTTGCCGAACCCTCACAGTCACATCTTGATCTCCGCTGGAGGTGGTGATCAGATGTTGTAATTGACTGGTGATGTTATTTGGATGTGGGATGTTGGAAGGTAAACTGATAGCTAGATCCTGCACTATATCTGGACTCGTTCTGATGTGTTCGATTGTGACCCTCTCAGGTTCCGGAGTTGGACTGGGTGCTGCACTGGGAACTCCGCTAGATTCGAATGATTGGGTCATGGAAACTTCTTTTTTCTGACTAAGCATTACAGTTCGGGATACGGTCGTAAGGACTTTGCTACCGGATTCATCTGTGGATTCGTTTGCTATAAATTGCTGGGCGGGGATGACTACTGTTGATACTTCTACTGCACGGAAAGTTGCATTTGGAGGAACTGATTGTGATGAAGACGGTATTGTGCCGGGATCTGATTAAAAAATTGATGAAATGTTTCAGATTTAGCTTTGTCAGAAATAACTTTTGGACAACTTTTCTGCGGGTTTATCAATTATCACATCGTGGCGATTATTATTAAATTATATTATTCGAAAACAAATATTACTGAAATTCATTGGTTGAAATTTTATTTTGTATCTTATGTCCTCAGTTTTGCTATAATTAATTATATTTAATTACGATTATGTAAGCACGTAAAGAAGGTATCTTTTGTACTTAAGAAGGAACAAAACGTAGAAATATTTTGGAGCATTCGTGCGTCATTCGAATGTTCTAAACACAAAGCACCAACCATGGAATTTCAGAAACTATAAAAACATGGCACAACGTGTACTGATCATTAGCCAAGAGAGAAACTGATGTTAATAAAACTGCAGAAAAATAGTGTCTATGTAATTTTACAAAAATTGGCAAAGTTAGGTTTCTGCTAAGCAGGATGTGAAGTGGTTAATGCGTAAAGTAAAATTATTCATCTATTTCTATCAAAAATACAAAAGCGAAGCTCGATGTAACTTTCATGTCTTACCATCTTTCTTATCTTCCACCGTAGCTTCACTTGTTCGCTTCTCAACGATCCGTTTTGTACCAATCTAAATAGAAAAGATAAATCCACAAGACCTTAGCATAATATATTTCTTACCTGAATGTATATGAGTGACGGATGCATGGGAATGGTGAAAATATAAAAAATGTGACAACCTAGTTGCATTTTGATTTTCTAAAAAAATGCCTTCCTTGTTAAAACCGACCAGTGCATAGTGATTGTGAATCAAACGTCAACAGACAACTATACTGTACTGTGTTAATTTTAAATTATGCGGATTAATGCAGGATTATCATTTCATTTCCAACAATTATAACTACCACTCAGAAAAAACATCGCTAAAGTAACTAAACTCACACAGTATAATTTAATGCACAGGAGAGTCAAAATGAGGACCGAGAATCAAGATAACGATGGAAATCAATGGATTGGGACTTACATGAAGTTTCCCCGTCTGAGTCTGTAGGGCTCGAACACGAAGACTTAATTCCGTGAGATTTCGTTTGATCTTCTGTACTTCGGAATCTTCACCAGGAAGATTCTCAAGGGTACCGTTCAAAACATCTCCTGTATCTCTGAGGACATTCAGTCGGGCCAGGAGGTCCTATTCACATAATGATGATACATATTTATCTTACTAATTAAAAACCCTGCTCATTAAATTTATTGGATTCAACTCCAATGAAATTTGTAATAATTCAACCATTCTGGATAAAAAATGATGAACACATGATGCAATGAATGATTAAAAATGACTTCTGAAGAATGTGTTATTACCTCAGTGACCTGTAGCGTCGTTTCCGCATCTTCCAAATTAACATTGAGCAGCCGTTCCACCGTGTTGTCGATCTCTTTTTCCAAATTGTCAACTTCTAATGATATGTAATCCTGTTCACCACGAATAAAGGAAAGATTTTATTAAGTTTCTCCCGACACTTTCGAGTACATTCGTTAACAGCGCTTCTATGTAGTGTCAAAGGCGTCAATAACAGCCACTCATCATAATAATGCGATTTAGAAGTAGGTACATACTTAAATGCATTTTTAGTTGTTGCTTCATACCAACCGTAACAACACTCGCTTTGTAATTAATTATTATTGCTATAATTACGGACTCTAATTATAGGGAAGAAGCTTTAGTAGGGTAATCAATTACTCGCTAATGGTACCAACACACTAACAGCTTAACGACATATTTCAGGCATCAATCCAATCCAAAATTAAATGTAGTCCAAATCCATATCCAAATCCAAACAACCAATCAACCCATCACACTACAAATGCCAATTCCAATTCAAAAACACTAAAATGATTCTAAATTCTATCAACCTTTTTACTCCTCAAACACAGTAGATACAGTTTGACTAGATTTAACCGTTACCGGCACTCAGAATCTTCTAAAATTCAGGACGGCTGCGGTTTCGCTTCCGTCGATTTAAACTCTATCACAACTGTATTGTAAGAAAACTTATAATGCTGCAAGCAATAAGTATTCGTAATAATAAGTTATAGCTTCTCTTTTATCGATTTTTGATTTTGTATCTCCTTTGCCTTCGCCTCTGCAATCCCTTCTGGTTGAGAAGAACTGGATAATATACCTACTTATTAAAGTGGCCGATGTAAAAAAAAGTCCCTTGTATATCTGTACTCCGATCCCAATTCAACAGACAGACTGGCAGAAAAGCAAAATTGCGATTAGAAATTCGATGCAAAATGCACTCTCGATTGATGTTTGAAGAGTAAAACTTTGTACAAGTAATCAATTATGTTTAAATAAACGTTGATTCTTGTTTTGCTTGAAAGGCGTCTCAATGATTTCGTTTTCTTTCGTCTCGTCAAATTGATTATAATTTGTGAAGCTCGTAATAGAAACTGAAAACGAAAAGGAAGCTGAGGCTGACGCTGACGCTCTGTGACTGTTGATGAGACAAAGTGTTGACTAAGGATCTTGATCATCACGAGTTGTAAAAACTCGATCCTTCGTCAGCCAAGGTCTCAGCTTAACCTTCTTTGAGTGTAAAAATAATCTAGTAAATATTAGCGTATGCACAGTACGTATCTGGTTATGCTGTGCAATGTGTTAACGCCAATATTTGACACAGTTGGCAACCTGACTGACACCATCGACTAAATAAAGCACCGTTCTCATCTCCTGCATAACGAGTCTAGTTGTGTAAGCTAAACGACATTTTCGCTTCTTCGTTTCTTTAATCTCAATAGTCTCGAATTTTCTAACACATTTTGATCTCATTCTCGACACGCAGGCTAAACTACCAAAATACACTATAAAACACTTGTCTTCCCAAAGTCTCTCCTTATGCTAGACTGTTATCACTTAAGAAAACAACCATGAAACCATCAATTATCCTGGTAGGTGTGCATACTAAAAGGGAGCAGCAGGAACAGAAGCTACTTGTTATTCTTACGACTATATATGTATGTACAGACATAGTTATAATCACAGTGCAATACAAACACAGGGCCACCACATGGGCTACGATAACATACGCAGTACAGCCATTTTTTCCCAACATCACTTTCGATTCCATCACCAAAACCGAAAACTGAAACGATCGGAGTGCAGATTCTACACCTAAACGAAGGAAGCAGAAGCAAAGCTACATCACATACATAATTACGTAGAATCATAAACCACACATAATTTTATGTATGATTATGTACTACGCCACAAACTATTCAGATAAATCTCTGCCAACGTCCCAAATGTTTACGTAACCCCATTATTAGTATTTGCGCCTAATCATAGCATCACAACGCAAGACAAGTCAGAACAGGACAGTTAGTGGAAGCATAGGAAAACAGAAGTTACTTAGGCTAAACAAACAAACAAACCTCAATTCACAGATTCACCCTTTGCTATTTCAATTATTTTGGGCTTCAAGTCAAACATTTTTATTTCATTCATTCATTACTTTTTACTTGCCATTTACATATTTGACAAAAGTGTGGGGCTGAAAATGCGAATGGGAATGAGAAACACGTTGAGCACAGAAAATCTTGAGGTTCCTACCAGTTCCACTGCAACACCCACCATCATTTTGCATTTTGAAAATGTAATAGGAATGGTCGCATACTTTTATTACATTTTTTTATTTATAAAATTAGCTCACAGCTGCTCCATTCAACTATATTTACACCATTCATAACAACTAATGCAATGTTCCATGTTTAATTCATCAGTTATTTCTGAGCATTACGCAAGCAAAATGAATAGAAGGGCACAGCATTCTAACTAAAGGACAGGAATTAATTTCAAGAGCTTAAGACGCTCATTTAAACAAACGTGTGTAGGAGGATTAATTACTTATGCCTTATAAAAAGTAGACGCAATTAAGTTTTTAAGTTTAAGTATTGATCATCCACGGGATAATGCGAAGGACCCAGAATTGGAAATGTTAGTCAAATCTAAGGAGTACGACCGGGCGTGTTGTTTAAATGAGTAAGCAAGAGAGAGAGCAACCCCAAACCATGACATCACACATGAACATATCGATCATCACCTTAATTTTCACGAATTCTTCATCCACTACCGCGCTCTTTTCGTCTTCTAAGCTCTTGCTTGGTTGCACTACTACGGATGCTATGGGTTCCTCCTTTCCACTACCACTAGTTGTCTTTGATTCTGATTTTGGTTCTCCTTCTGTTTGTGATTGTGAAACTACGTGTGTCAGACTGACCGGGTCGGTCAAAACTGGATCGGATTTTAAATGTGTACTCCAATCTAGCCAATTAATTCCTGGGAGACCAGTATTTAATAATTCGGTGACGGGATCTCTCCTCGAGAGTCCACCACTACTACCACTTCCACCGCTACCGTCTTCGCCGTCACCCCGCTTATCACGTTTTTCACTGTCGCCGTCTTTATCCTTGTCCTTGTCGCTGTCTTCCACTTCCGACTTCTTGTCCTTTGACTTCTTCATTTGCTGGCGTAGGAATTCTTGACTCTCCTGGTAAAGCTTCTCAGCTTCTAGATACACTGACACTTGGGGTTGGTACGACGAGGTGCTGGATAAGTCCGTTTCCAATGAGTGATCATCCACTGTCTCAACTTGCTTTCTAGGGTAATCCTTCATAGGTTGGGAAAGGATGAGAGTTGAAACTATGACGTCTTTGGGCGATTCTGGAACTGGAACAGCAGCTCCAGAAGCTTGCGCCTCTTTTTCCACTGGAATTGCTGATGATGATAGACTGGATGACACAAAAGTTTGGTAGTTAGATTCGGCTTGACTGAATAACGGGGTTTGAGCAATAAATTCCGCGTCCATAACAAGTCGTGCGAGTAGCGAAGAAGCCTTCTTTCCACTGTTTTTATCCTGTTCAGACATTTCAACGGACTTTTCCTTTTCTTCGGGCTCTTTCTTTTCAGTATGTAATAGCAATGATGATGAATCTTCCTTTTCAGTAGGAAGTGCCATAATTTCTACCACTTCTCCTACGATCTCGTCAGGAAGGGATGGCATGACGATGACTTTTGTATCTTGCACAGGCAGCTTTTGCTCCTCTTCCTGAGTGCTCTCCAGAGATACAGATATTATCTCACTGGATTCCACAGCAGGTGAAGGTTGGGATTGTGAATCGGCAGATAAATCTTTGACGCTGTCCACAAGAGCTTCTTTAATAAGTGCTGGCAAGTCATCTGGTTTCTTTGAACTGAGAGATGGTACTTCCATTTCCAGTTCCATTGATGATAGGTCCACCTGGATTTCTCCAGCAAGTGGAGTAATGTCCTCAGAAGTTTCACTAGGTAATTGAGAGATTTCTGCGTCAACATGTGTGACACTTGCTGGTGCTTCTGTCTCGGATGATAACTGTGGGATTTGATTCTCCAAAAATGGAACTTCTACTTCGGCTTCTACTTGCTCCTCAGAATTAATGGGCACAATTGCAATTTCTTGTACTTCCGAGTTTACTTCTGGGATGACAGTGTCAGCCTTCACCTGTTTAGCCAATGGCGACGGTGCTACTTCGGTTTGCGTCACAAGTGCAGAAACTTCAATTTCCACTTCCTGCACAAGTGAAGGAATTTCAGTCTCCACTTCTTCAGAAGTTTTCAATGCAACTTCCGGGATTTCAGTTGTTTTAGGTATTACTGAATCAATCGCCGAAGGCAGTGAAGCTTCAACGAGAGTGGAGGTTGCAGGATGGAGTTCTTCCTTGACTTCCTTTTCAGCCACTATCACAACTTCCTTCCGTACTGCGTTGTTGTATTCCTCCTGTAATTTCTGGATTTGAACTTCGTCAGCAAAATGAACGGATTTCTTTTTCTTCCTCGCTTGGGGCTCAGGGAGCAACGAACTTGGATCCTCCATTGCCGCTAGTGCGTCCACGGCAAACTCAATGCGGGACGACTTGGACAGCGCTGAAGGTCCAATCTGCAATGGAATGATTTCTTCCACATCTTGCGGCTCCTCTGATGAAGTGCTTTGCTGCAACTTTTCAGCTACTTTCTCTGAAACTGGAGAAAGTTCTACGAATTGTTCTCCTGCTTGTTCAGGCGAAGTTGCGATCGAGTCCCGGCTTGGAATTTGATCGTCTTGTGCAGGAAGTGAAAGAGTGTGTAATGCAGTGGAATAGGACAGCATTACTTCTACTTCGCTTTCTCTTTGGGGCAAGAGAGTGTCTGGTTCTGGTTCTTGCGCCGAAATGACACTCTCTGGAGCAGACGTTGCAAGGTGAACGGATGCAGATTCTATATCTGTGGTGGAAAGAATGGCATCCCCTGCCAATGCTGCATCTGCATGAGTCCTACTTGCTGGAAGTGCAGCTTGCAATAACGGAACTTGAATTTCTGAACCCTGGCTGCTACCAGCACTGTTTTCAGGCACTGGATGCTCGATTCTTTCATAGATCCAGTCATCCTCCTCAAAATCGAAGAGATCCTCGTCCGTCTTTGCATCCTTGGGTGATGTTGGCAAATCTGAAGCAACAGATTGCATCTCAGCAGCCATTGATATCATTTTAGAGGCAACGTCCGCAATCTCTGCTGCCAAAGTAGGGATTTCTTCTGGAGACGAAGTTCTTTCTGCTTCAGCACTAGCCTTAGCGGGATCTGTGCTCACCAACTGAGCTAGACCTTGAGGTATAATTATTTCCTCCACTAATGTCGTTGAAACCTGGCTAACTTCCACGGAGGCTGGTACCTCTACAGAAGGCAAATCAGACTTATGAATTTCGGACGTTTCAATAGTACTTTCTTCAGGCACTTTAGCAGATTCTCTCAAGGGTTCTTCACAGAAAGGCTCTGATGCTTCGGCTAATTGCGAAACAATGTCTCTCTCCTCAGAACTGTCTAAACTTCGGACTGACTTTTCTTCAATAATCTCCACTGCAGGAGATGGAATTACATCGTCGACTTCAATAGACTCAACCACTTCAGCTTCAATATTCTTTTCGGGTGTCATTAGTCTCAAATAGTTTTGCCAATTTCTTTCAGCCTCTGAGAACAGAACGGCAAGATGTGAGAAATCGTTTTGACTTTCAGCTGCAATTGCTGCTAAGTAGCTATCAACTGCTGCATGTACATCCTTGCTAGAAATTGATAATGTCTCAGTAGGCTTGGCTTCTGAAATTTGCTGAGACACGGAGGGGCTTTCAATTTCGCTTTGAGGTTCTTTTTCAGCTGGAATTCCTTCTAGCAAAACTTGTGCGTATGATTTTCCGCGTGGGATTTCGTCCTTTGTTGCTGGCTCCTGTGGTTTAATTACTTCGGTTGCCACAATCAATTCTTCTGGCTTAACAGACAAAAGAACTTCTGAGATGGAATCAGTTTTGATCTGCGGAATGCCTTCCTCAGATTTCTCTGATGATTTGGGAGAAAATTCAGGTGCACTTGTATCCTCTTGGGGCACTGAAGCAACAATATTAGTTTGCCAGGTAGTTTCAGCTTGAATTAACTGCAGCAACTGAGGAATAAACTCATTACCTTTAAGTTCGAAGGCATCATTATTACTTTGTTGAGATGACGCAACAGAAATAGGAGCTGCAATAGTAGCTGGTATCTTCGGGACTTCAGTATCAATTGTTGACACCTCTGATTTAATTTCGGACACAATTTGTGCAATTTCTTCTGGTACGGACACTACTGGAAAAACGTCTTCCACAGATAAAACTTCTTCTGATGAAATGTCAAAGGTTACGACAGATTTTTCCGGTACTGGCGGTGTATCTTCCAAAGTTTCTCCGTGCGAAGGAGCAACTGATTCTAATCGAATCTGCTCACTTTGAGCAATTGATGGAACTTCCGTTACTCTTTCCTCAGGAGTAGCAGGCGTTAAATTCAAATCAACTTGTGAGTCAAAGGCATTGCTTGATAATTTTTCTACAACGGCTTCAACAGCTAATGGTAAACTCTCAATTTGTGTAATTAACGTGGCAATATCAATCTGCGCTTCGGAAATCACTGAAGGGATTTCAACTTGTGATTCCTCTGCATGAGAAGTTACTTCTACCTGAGATAATTCTAGTTTAGTCCTAGTTTCTGGCTCTGGTTCTGGCTCTTGAGATTTCAACGGAATTTCAATTTTCACTGGTGTCTCGGTGATCAGAGTTGAGATTTCAATGTGAACTTCCTCAACTAATACTGGCATCTCAGTTTCAGGTTCTGAAAACTGTGATGGAATTTCCGTAGTTAATGATGAAGATTCTAAAACGAAATCAGTTTCTGGTGTTGCAATTACGAACGTTTGCTCATCACTATCCGAGGATAACTTTTCCATCTGTGCTTCGGATTCGAGGAGAGGAATTTCACCTTGTGAAAGTAGAAGTGAAATCTCAACTTCCTTTTCTAAAATGAGTGATTCGGATATTTCGACTCCAGGCTTGTCCTGGATTTCAGGTGCCGATGGAATTTCTACTCGCTCAGGCACCTTCGGTTCCGTGGTTTCTTTTTGGTGCTTGCTCTTTTTAGAACGCTTAGACTTTGGCTTTGAAGGTTCCTTGGCGGGTTCAGTGGTTTCGAGAACAACGGGTGTTTCATCTTTCAATTCCGCAGCAACGCTTGCGCCAATTACAGAGGATTCTTCAACAGGAATAATTTCCTCATTCGTTTTAAGAGACACAGTGTCCTGTAGTGATGGTTCAATGACAACGGCCTTCTCTTCTGCAACGATGGCCGGTGATTCGACTTCAGCTTCCACAGAAAGCGCGGGAACGTAAGTTTCCTCTTGTGGAGCAGACGGTATTTCAATGTCTGCTTCCAATGCTAAAGACAGAATTTCGTTTTGTGTTTCCTCAGCAGTTTGCACAAGGGATACTTCGGTTTGCTCTTCCGTAGTAGTTGTTACAACTTCAATTGGCTCTGCGCTCGGCGATGGGAGCTGAATTTCTTCTTCTTTAGTTACTGAAGGAATTTGAATTTCAGTAGTCACGGACAAAATTTCGATTTGAACTTCAGAGGAAACCGAAGGAATCTCGACTTCCACTTCAGGAGCGAGCGACGTAATGTCAACAGTTACCTCCTTTGTTTCTGTAATCTGTTCTGGTATGTCGACTTGAGTAATCAGCGAGGCGATTTCAAGCTGAACTTCTGTGATGATTGAAGGCAACGCAGCCTCTGCTGCAACTTGAGATTCGGAAGGAGGCTGTACGATTTCTTCTGGCGCCTTAGCATCAACTGGTGGAATCTCGATTGGCTTTTCTTTGATCTCTGGCTCAGCTGTGGGTGCTGTAATTTCAGCTTCTGTTTCTGAAGGAAGCACCGGAACTTCTTCCTTAGCTTCTTCAGCCACTTCAAGCTCGTCTAAACTTAACATTTGTAATTTCTCCTCTTTTCCTTCTGGTTCAGGCACTTTGGATTCATTAGTGTCCCTTTGCTGCTTTCCTTTTTTAGAACGCTTAGATCTTGACTTTGAAGGTTC